>KZ505676.1:551063-589886 GCA_002844005.1 Limosa lapponica baueri
ATGTTACCTTTCTTCCAGTCTGCAGGGACTTCACCTGACTGCCACGACTTTTCGAATATCATGGAAAGTGGTTTTGCAACTTCATCAGCCAGTTCCTTCAGGACTCTGGGATGTATTTCATCAGGTCCCATGGACTTGTATATCTTTAGATTTCTTAGGTGATCACGTACCAAGTGACTTACTTCTTCTTTCCAACAGGGTAATAGTGCTACCTTACCAGAGTGGTACAGTATTGCCTGGCATTTCAGTGAAGGACTATGATAAATGTGTTTTTACTCTTCAGTGCCCTTTACTCACATGTGGGCTGTTAATGACTTCATCTTCTAAATCTATTCTCTCACAGCTTAGAAAACTGGTGCAAACCCCTCCAAGTATTCTAGAGGCGACAGCACAATCCCTAATAAAGCAACACAAAAAGCCCCAAACAACACTCCAAAAGCAGCAAAGCAAGAAATCTGGCACAAGAGGACTTAAACACCAGCTATTCAAAACATACCTTTTGGCTATACTTATATCTAGTGTCACGAACAAACAAAGCTCAAAAGAAAACTGGCTGGCTGGGTATTAACCATCCCTGTTTTAGGCATCTGGAAGAAAAAGTCCTTGTTCAGGGAATCCCTTAAGGAGGAGGAAAGAATGCCAAAGATTTTTATTTCCCCTCACCTTCTATTGACCTGGAGTAGAGGGTTGTATACTGTGCCCATTATCAAGGTGCAGTAATGAAGTTGCCTGTCAATGAATGGCAACAAACAAGAACTAAGATGACTTTTACCTTCTCATACTGCTCAGGAACCTCCATTCATCTGGAACTAATGTGTGAAAATATGACTAACTTGGCCTTTAAGTCACTGTACTTTATTTCTTCCTGTTCGATGTAAAAGCGGTGGTGGACAGCATTAGGAAGGATCAACAAATAGCTTTCAGAAATCTGATTGTCAGGCTATTTCAGTGTTCTTTGTTATATACTCTGAGATTTCTCCCTCCAGTTACACACCATGCTACTTAGATTCATTGGTATGCATGCAGTGCTAAGAAGCTGTATTTATTCTCAGTGCCAAAAGTAAACACTGAAATCAGTGACACTTGATTATTTAGAGGGAAAAAAAAACCTAACAAACTAAAAAAGAACGAAGATAATGAAATGAAGTCCAAACAAAACCAATCTATTTTTAAATTCTGAATTTATTTTGACAGATATGCAATAAGCATTATCAATTATATGAGTAACAATTCAAAAGGACAGAGACTTTTTTTAGCTGCGTATTTTCTTACTACTTTTATATTCTTTTCATGTCTAAAAAATAGATTTTATTCCTGGTCCCTCACTAGTATGCAAATTTCTACCAGAATCAAGTAACACACATAACAGGACAGAAAAAATTATATATTTCTAAAGCAGGGTAGCATTCTTTTATCTTTTTTTTTTTTTTTTCTGCAAGGAAAGCCATTCTTCAAAATTGCTCAGAAAATAAGAGAAAGTCCGTTAGAATCTTCAGACTCTTAAGAAAGACTCTTGGCTAATGTTACTGGTCTAAAAAGGAGATAAGCCATATAATTTTACAGGAAGCAACCCACTGAATCCTTCAGCAAACACAGATTGGCAATCTATCTTCAATTTAAAATAATGAGGTGGCAGGAGTGTGATGGAGAAATAAGTCTTCAAAAACATCACGTAAGGGAATCCAGCTGTGCTTGTATAGTTTCCAGCTATTTAAAGGAACAAAAAAGAGAGAAAAAACTCTACTCATATAAAATGTTGTTTAGAAACATGCAAACACAAAAAAACCCCACATTCCAGTATCTTCAACTATGCATACTAAATCTATTCACATAGCAATAAAAAAATCCTGTACTCATGAATATTTGTTTTTACATGAAGCTATTAGAATTCATTGCTGCAGTTTAAATATTCAAATTTTAAAGATACAGTTGTCTAAATACTGCCTTTTTTACTTGCACAGATGTTTTGCTGTGAATTTCCAATGCATAACAACAAGGTAAAAAAATAATAGAGTTCATTTTGACTGGATTACGAGCCTGGCATTTCGACTGAAGACATAACACAAGGATGCTCTTTCCAGAGATCTCCTCATTGTTAATCATCAGCTACTGCTCTTGATCTAACCGTCAGGTATGCTTACCATGACCCAAGCCCTGCCTATTCCAAATGTGAATGCACAGACTCTTTTTTGAAAATGCTTTATGTGATCAAACAAATCCAGCAGCCTTAATTAAAGTTGGATTCATTTTCCTTCCAGTTTCATTAGATTTAATTCATACAGGCAACACTTCCTGCTGAGCAGCATAAGGTGTTTACAAAGAAACTATAGTATTGTAAATTCTACAGACCTTGTTATAGAACTCAAACAGCTCCTGATGACTAAATTCTACAAACACTTTCTTCATGTTCTGTGAAGGAAAAAGAAAAAAGAAGAAGCAATAAGCATACTTTTTTCTTTTCTTTTTGGTATTAATTCCAGCAATTCAGAATATGAGATTAAGCTATGTGAAAGACAATGGTTGCAACACTTAGTTTTCCTTTCATTCACTATGATGTCCCTCATATATGCATATTCCTTCTCAGTGAAGATTTCAAGTCTACAGGTACATCTATTTTCCTGCAGCAAAGAATAATAATAAAACATTATATGAAAATGATTTTGTTACCTTATTTTTAAGTCAGATAAAAATGAAAGATTACATTCATCTTTCTCAGCAGTCTGTCTAAGATCTGGTAAATACCATTACACAATGACAAAGTCAGTAGTGTATTTGATTGAACTTGCACAGCTATTAATGTACTGCACCGGCACAAAGCTAATACTTCCATTCATTAATCTAACAGTTATGATCTTGGCATGCTGACACTGCTATAGGCATCTACGTACAGATTCAGGCTAAGTTAACAATTAACACAACAGCTTCAAAGCAGTGCTTAAACACTAAAAAAGCAAAATAAAAAAACTGATGGAAACTACTGTAGGTAAAACAGATGGTGGTAATAATCCTCTGCACACGTGTGCTGATGTCTGCGGATATGGGGGTTAAATTAAAATTTCTGTCCTGCTTAACTCACTTGTGAGAAACAGGTAGTTTAATACCTGCTACTTTCAATCACACTGCAGATCTACCCAGATTGTTTCTAGCCTTATTCCTTCTACTTCACTTTGTCACTTTACTTCTTTTAAAATGAATGCCTAACTATCACTGCGCATTCTCTGTGTTGTTGCTAGACTTTCCAAGGTTTGGAGGCATTCCTGAGGATAACAGCTGCACTTCCATAAACACTAACAAGGCTCTGTGAAAACGGAATCTGTGGACACCTCTACTCACAAAATATTATCAGCTGAAACAACTTACACACACTTATTTTGTTTAACTGGTACCAACTTCACGTACCACTTAAGTCAGTAGAAAAGCGCATATTTACCAATTCAGCTTAAATTCAGCAAGCATACTTCTGCATAGAGACAAGGCTGTGGGCCAGATTCTGTGTACTCTCATACCGATGCAAGTCTCGATTTGAGTCAAATAATGCTGCGGAATTTGGCGCACCAAATGCACAAGAGCAGCAGAAGCCCTGGGAACTCAGGATAGGTACTGCCTGGTGCCTGCTCCTCAAAAGGAGCTGTAAGACACAGGAAAGGGATAAAATGCCTGGGGCCAGCCTGTCTGGTGCAATTCCTCCTCCCCGCTCTGCAGAAAGAAGGATCCTTTCCAACAATTTCAGGAAGGCTACAAAAGCCTAGAAAAGGACCAGTGATTTGCATGAGAGACCAATCTTCCCCCTCTGGGAAGGAACAATGCAATTCTGGGAATCGTATGGTGAATACAAAATAAAACTACCAGGACAGCAGTTCTCTTTGCCATGACTCCAGCTGATCCTCCTTCCAAAGAGCATAATGGCGTGACAGGGAAGTAAAAGCGTTTTTAAAGGCTTTCTAACAGCTAAGAAACAAAGAGAAAGCAAACAAGTGGTTTCTTCAGAAAAGAAAGGGGGTAGAGGAAAGAAGAAAGATACACTAATAGTAAGTGGATCTACCATTTCAGCCTGGATGTTTGTTTGGCATTTGCCGTTCCAGAAGGATTTTGGTGTTTGAATGGAAGGAAGAGAAACTGAAAAGAGGACCTTCAGAATAAACGGAAGTTATCATATATCTTAAAGTTTATCAGTCACAATGAATAGTCGGGGTCATCTCTTGCACCGTTTCCAGAAGAAGAGTCTGCTGGATTTCATTAGAACAGTTTTGCAACGTCCCCAAAGAGGGGCAGTGGGTGTGTGCCACCTCCAACCACCAGATCTCATTTCTCTGAGCTCTGTGTCTCATTCAAGACAGGTATCTTCTGGTACTGCTTCAGATCAGCAAGCAAGGTCAACTTCTCACACACACACACAGAGAAGAAATTTAAAAGCTTGCCTTTCATGGTTTCCTCTAACTATATTAATCACTGCAAGTTACAAGATAGGGTATGCAAATGAAAAAAAAGTGTGGTCCTTTTAATTTGGGTTCTTTTTACACTAAAAAAAAATCGCTATGCTTTATGAACAGGCTGAGATCTCTCTTCCCACTATTATTTAATAATCACAGTCTGATAACTTAGAGAAAATTTATGTTGCATTGTAGCAGGCAAATATCTGTGGAGATCTAAAAGAAAGCACGCCGTGCCAGGCTATGTTTCTTATCTAGGGGTGGGGGTGGGATTGTCAATGGGAGAGAGGATATAACAATCTTTTACAAAATATGTTGTTTATCTCCACTTAATCCTCTATTAAAACAGGATTGTTTCTGTGTGTAAAAAGCTGGTACGTCTACTACATGACTTCACCAGAGAACAGTGTCACAAAACTGTGTGCAGAAGTGTGGGACCAGTTAAAAATGTTATTTTTACAATATTAAATTTCTCACTGTATGAGTCCCTTGAGGAAGGTGCCAAATGATCGCTCTTATGTGATCAGGAGTTCCTATACAGACCACAAAAACATCATATCATTGCTAGGTCCCTACAAGAAAAAGCTACATCTGAGCAGGCTGGTGGCTCCCCATTTTTAGCTGAGATATCCACTATTCATTATTTGCTTTATTCTATGTGAACATAAACAACTCTAATTAAAACAATGTGTCACAGACTAGGTTACCATCCAGTTCTTTAATTCCTCAGTAAAGTAGTATTAAAAATTACTGTATAGATAGAATATTGCTAAAGCCCCCAGAGCAGGCAAATTCTTAATCTGTTTTATGGAATTTTGCTCAGATAAGGATACAAAATTACAAACTGCAATAACTTTCCAACCATAACTAAAACATAGGATAAAAAAAAAATCACTTTCAGCTTACTGACTTAATTAAATGTCACTGTGTGCAGATAGAGTCTCAGCCTATTTACGAAAAGTGCAGCTAAGCTGCCTTCTTTTATCTACACATACAAGTTTTCAGATGTTGTCTGTGACCTAGTATGTGTTTCCCAGAACGTAAATAAGAAAACAGTAATTTGCTGGATGTCCAACTCGTTTCTTCCTTCTATCAAGTACATCATTCTCTTTTCCTCTTTTCTGATAAATTTCCTCCCATTCCTCACCTTCACTCTACTCTCTTCCTCATTTCTGGCATCTCATTTTCTCTTTGCTGTTATCATCTTCACATGAAAGAAAACTAAACAGAGTAACCAGAAAACTAAACTGAATTTATTCCCACTGTCACACTTGGTCACTCTAATACTTTTTCTAATTATGCCCCAAACTTTGCTGCTGTGGCAGTAAAAGTCCTAGCTTCTATTTTTAAGAGTTTTAGCTTGAGGGTCACAGCTTCATAGCATCAGAAAAACATAGTTGAAGATGTTATTCTTATGAAGACCAAACACTCATCCTTTGGGTAGCTTTGAAAATGCGGAGACAGGCTTTTTGTCTGATTCAATACCCATTAAGAATGGCAGGGACAGCACTGGAGTGATGCGCTCAATAAGCTGAAGAGGTGACGTGCAGCATCTTCAGCTACATAAAGTTGCTGTTAAATTCAATGTGCTTATCTGCTGTTAAACATGACAGAGCACTGCATTTACTACTGGGAAAGTCGGCATGAATTGCAGGTGTCGCCCAAGACAAATCTTTACATCACTCAGAATCCACTGTAAGGAATATGGTAATAAGTTTTCTGAAATGTATGGTTTAACATATTTGGCCACATATCACTACTGAATGTATTTTTTAGTGTTAAAATTAAATTTTAGTGCCATTTTGCCTTTCTAGATCTACACACAATCTGATTTCATTCCACCTCTTCTCTCACCCAGCATTGTTATCAATTTACAATTTACAGCCTCCTGAGAACTGTGAAATTCTAATAAGTTTAACTGATTAGGGTTGTTTTCTCCCCTTACCTATCTTCTCATTTATTGTCTGGTATCATTTTAAAAAACATAACATCGTCACTACTCTCTAAAACAGCTGTTCAAAACCAGATTTCCTTTGGGAGGTGGGAGAGGATGGAAAAGAGGGGAGAGAAGGGAAAGGAAAATGAAGATAAAAACTTCCTGCTATCCTATCCAAAACAGCCATTCTGAATGTATGGCTAATTCTACAAAATAGCTACAATCATTCAATATACACTTACTACCACCAGCAATCAGGCCAATAGTTTACAACCACCAGCAATCAGGCCAATATTTAGCTAAACATGATCATCAGCATAAAATGATGAAGATTCAACTACATAAGATGTAAAAGAGCCTCCAATTTCCCATTGCCTTGGCTAACAATTTATTTTAAACATGAATACCTTCTTGCTGCAAAATGTTTCTGTGGAAACCATGCAAAAAGTGTCTCCTTAAAATACTTCAGAAAGCAGAGGCAAATTCCTGGTTATAATCAAAGGATTTGGTTGTTGTTATTATTATTATTATTATTATTTTTAATCCAGTGCTCTAGATACTTCTGTTTTAATGTACTACTGCAAAAGGCTTTATTAGTAGCGACTGAATTTTGCAACCTTATTTATCGCCCAGCCGTATTCCACATATTTAACTCCCCCACCCCAGGCATAAGCATAGAGCAAGGCACTAGGAGTTATAAATAAAAAGCAAACTTCTCATTTTAAAGCTAAGTTGAATATGAAAAATTGATATTGCTATAATAGTTCTTAACTGCAAAGCTGTAACTACTTTTACGACGTTGCAAAATAAATGCCAAGTATTCTGAAGCAAACAGATGGAGGGACAGGCTGGTTTGTATATCTAAATGTCTACTGATAATGATAATGTTCTATGACTGAGCACATGTAAAAAATTACAGCGTATTCAGCGAACTTTGTTAATAATAACTAGCTGAAGCAACACATATCCCAGTCTCTATATTCTAATATAACCTTTAATACTATCTTGAGACACATCTCAATTAGGTTTAAGAGAAGAGTATTTTCACATTTGCTTTCCATTCTCCAATTTATTCCTATTAGATATCCTTAAAATCTGAGATATAACGGAAGGATATGGACAATTAAACTAATCAGTTTATGGCCAAATTCAGATGCATTCCTAAACAGACCCCAGATGATTCTTAGTTGCCAACATTTCCCTCTGGATCTATCAGTTTCTTTGCTACATCAATTCAGAATTCCTTTAAATTTCCATGGACCCTGGAGAACAATGCATCCGCTTAGGCAGTTACAGATGGGAAGTTGCATCTTACAGAATTTATCAGCGTGTTTAAGCTGCTTGGTCAGAAAGATGAATTGTAGCCTGGTAAGAAATGCAGATGCATTAAAACAGACCAGCATCACTTAAAAGCACACCTGTTCCTTAACTCTCTGCAAATAAGAGACAGCAATTATGACTTCTTTATATTCTTACAGCTGTAGATGGATGTAATTGAGCTCAGGGATTCAGCAGAACACAGGGAGTTAAATACCAACTTATATATTCCTAATTACACTTCCTTCACATCATCAGAAATTGTGACCTTCAAACTTCATTCTTCTTCCAAGCTTATTTCCATTTGCAATACCAAATAATTATTTTTGTAGAGAAAAACAAATCATGCCTTATGACTGAATTATATGCATTTTCAAGTCTCAGTGTGAAACTGTCATAAAACGGAACATCTTTCATACTAACCCCTTTTTTCCTGATCGACATGGTAACATTTAGTTTGTATGTATACTGCATTCTACCTTTTAAAGGTGCATTTCTTCTTCATATAAGCTTAAGAATTTCAAATTCCTTGTGGTATTTAGGGAGATCAAAATCAGCAGCATACTAAGGATATCTTTGCCTCCCTTTGCAACGTATTCGTAAGCTTCCTACCTAAAGCTGTGTTGATTCCTGAGATCCAATCAATGTGTCACTGGAAATTGATGGTTTGGAGATACATACTGATAATCTTACTCTAGCAGATACAGGATGATCTAAGCATGTTTTCATGGCAAGTGCCTAGAATAAATTAGTTGCCCAGTCCAGTAGTGAGCCAACAGACTCCACAGGCACTTGGAGACCTGCAGAAGACCTGACATACTTCCAAACAGCAATAAGAACTGTCAGTCATTTCCATTTTCACTCCTGTTCCCTTCCATCCTCACGAAAATACCCATTACTGGCTGCACCACACAGACTGGGAAGATCACAGAGCACTAGAGGCAGACAGGCCCCTTTCTTCACTGCAGGGGAGAAAAATGCTTTTAAAACTGAGACAATTATCTGGAAACAAAGAATAAATACCATCTTGCTAAAGACAAGGGAGATAGCAAAGGATTTTTTTCCAACAGCTGTATTCAGACAGAGGGTTCCTTTGCCTTGAACGTATGATGAATTTACATTCCTACAAATAACATCATTAGGTTGGTTGGTCTTTTAATGATACTTTTTCATGGAAAACCTCTCAAAAACAGAAATCTAGAGTTGTAGGGTTGACACTTCTGTGCAAAGATTATGTTAAATATACTTTTACAAAAACATCACAGTGAACAAACACGCTTTTTGGGGAAATAGGTGTGTATCAGTGCATGTCTATCACAAGAAATATTTAAAAGCAGGTCTTTTGTATGGATACACCCCTGTATGTTCTACAGAAAATGGCTCATAGAAGATCTATTGAAAGGCTGCCTTCCTTCTACCTCTGTTCTGTATTTTGTATATACCTTCACATGCCCTTCTGTTCTTTGAAGACAACTACACACCGTACAAGTTCGTTATTGATTTCTCACTAGTCTCCACACGGGATCAGTCCCTAACAGCATAAAGCATCCATCTGCACAAATGTGTCATTGTAATTTCAGGATTCAATAGGAAAATGTGTAGGTATAATTCCCAAACACAGTATACAAGAAAAGACATGTTTGAAAATTGTTAGTTTCATTCATTAATAGGCTGCCACACAATTACTAAGAATACCACTGATTAATCTAAAGAACACAGGTCCTAATAATGACAACTTTCCTATTTCATCTCTCATACAATTTTGCAAATTATACTGTGCTCCTAACACTGTAGAAAGCTCTCTGAATAAGCAACCTCACTAAAAGTTTAAAATAAATACATCCTTTCTTCCTATTAAATTTCAAGTATGGAGAAAAGAGTCTCTAGGAAAGCACATACACCCTAATTGTTGCATATTGCTTATACAGTGTACAGTCTGTAACTATCAGAATACAACCTTCTTCTTTAGTCAGAACTCTACTTTGATGACTAAATAATTTTATTCCCGAGAAGAAATTAAATTCTTTGATCTTTCACATTTTGGTACAGCTTATTTGGCACAGAAATTATAATATTAAAAAAAAATAATTAAGTTCATGAACACTGCAAGGAAAAATAAGGAGTTACAGCTCCTCCAGGGCTATCACGCAACTGTTCAAACACCATGAAGACCAATGAGTTCACACTTCTATGCTAAAGATATCTCACATCAAGACTGACACAATAGTCTTACACTCACCTTGAACGATAAGGAATTCTCTTTCCTTCCTATGCTTGCATTCACAGAGAACTACTGCTGAAGGAACAGAGAGCCCAGCAGTAAGCACGCTGGCTGCAGAAATGCTTTCAAGCTTTTCTGATCCCACGGGCTCGCTGAATTTGATCACAGCCAAATTCATTTATTACAAACTACATGCGAAAAAGATGTCATGTAGGCATGGTTATCAAGTATTTCCATTATTGTACTCAGAAAATAATGCAATTCTAGGAAGCTAACAGAACTGAGTGTAAAAATTAAGTGCAACATAAGCCTAGCATCAGCGTTATGGACTCAAATGGCAAATTCTGCAACTTGGGTAAGTACCTTAGGATAGCAAAGCTCAGCCCTGCAGTGTCAAAGGCAGACTGAGACAGATTGCTATGTAGGTATTCAGTGGCCAAAACCTCCCATAGCAAGGAGAGCAGCTCAACAACATGCACAGAGTGTTTTAGAGAGCTTCTCACACAGCTTGCTTGTAGCTGACATGATTAACATGGAGTTGCAAATCCTTTATGTTTAAATCAGATACACATCTAATGTTGGGTCTGAAAAAAAGCTGGACTTAGAGAAAGCTCAAATCGTGGTCCAAACTGATCAGGAAGCCACCCCTGTCGTCTCAACTAAAAGCCAGACAAAACCTCCTGTGTCCAGGGGAAGCAACCTGGGTTATTGTCCTCTGCATCCACATCTAGAGCAACTGCTCCTATACGGTGTAGTCATTATGGTGTAGTCATGTAGATGAGTAACACTTTAAGAAGGCTTTAAATGAATGCAGGAAGATGGCATCTTTTTGCAGCATCAGCTTCTGAGCCTACCTGATTCAATAAGATACTGCAACACTATATTGTTTTACCATGGAAGGCCTCTCTTCACCACCAGAGAATCTGAAAGTATCTATTGTTTCTACTGAGACACAAGAAAAGAGGCTGGATAACAGATGCCAGCAGTGACAGGAAAGATCTAAGCAAGCTCAGATCCATGTAAAATAAATGTAACTGATGTGAAAATACCCTTTCTAAAAATTTGCTTAAATATTTACAAAATGTCAAGATTAGATAATTTGTAAATTAGTTCTTTTGTTTGGGATGGGTCACTCAGAGTATCACCAATTTGTGTTTTGTTAGGAGACAAGCAAAGATAAAATGTTTGGGGTTTTTTGTGTGCTAAATGGGTGTTAGTAGCTGTCAGCAGGCATATCTCTGGTCTCCAACCGGGTGCTTGCACACAAGCCTCAGCTAAAGAGACTGGGAGCCAGGCAGGAGTGAGGGATGTTAACTAGCAGGCTAGTCCCCAGCAGGATCAAAGATAGAGCTCTTCAGGTATAAGACTGTTTGTAAAGCAATATATATTTTCTTTTTGTTTTTTTCAATTTTATTAGGAAGTCACCTACTATTTTTACTGTATTCTAAGAAACAGAACAGAGGTACAGCTTTTCCCACAGAAATCACAATTTACCAATAAATGCCAGATTCTTAGCCAGTATCTCTTCCTTGCCAGAAGCAACTCAGCAAGGCCCTGAACCTGGGCTACTCATTTGGATCAAGGACACACCAATGTTGGAGTGTGATGAAAAAGACATTGCTACCCTGACACAAGCAAATATCAACATTTCTCAGGCAACACGGCAGAGTGAAAAACTGGGAGAGGTCTTTCAAAAGCAAAGTTTCCCAAATTAGACATAAAAGCTTTCCATTTTTACAAGGATTTAAAAACAAAACAAACCAAAACAAACCCCAGAAAAAACCACTGAGTGGTCTTTTCTGATTATGACTGCAAAATAAAGAGGAATGTGGAAACAACCACTTATCATGAAGCAATTCACCAACAACTTTCCTCTCAGTTTATCGCTGAAGGTTACACATGTCCTAAAGATGCAAAAATCAGCTATTTTGGGTTTTAGACAATGTAATTTCAGCGATCTTGCTTTGTTACTTTCACTGAAAAGTTATTCAAAGCTTGCTGCAGTGGTGTGGTGTGAATTCTCTCTGCTTGCAAAGAAAACTGGACAGAGCGCTAAGGACAGAAAGTACTATAAGTGCTGTGTAAGTGTTTTCACATGCAGTGAAGATGAAATCAAACTTCTCACCCACAGATTCCTTCAAAGCCACAATATGAATATAACTATAGAGGTAATACCTTCTCAGGGAAGAAAAGAACCAACTTTTGGCTAACATAAGCAATTGGAAAGAGGGTATCAAATCTCTCTTCCTTCTCTTCAAGTCTGTGTGCTATTGAATTACAGTTCATACAGGTTGCTTTAAAAAAGTGAGCAATGTGAAGGAATACAGTACGAGATTTGGATTATTCTACAGACGGCTGGAGTACAATGTACTCAGGCTAGCTGCAATGGTTGCAGTGAGTATCAAAAATGAAGATACTTTTTATGTTTTTCTCTCAATATGAGTCTGTTGAGCTCCAAATTAATTATATCTTTCTCTGTCAAGCCAGCACTGCATGATGTAAAAATAATATGGTAAAGCAAGGAATAAAAAGTTGTATTACATAGTGTAATCTTTTCATAAAAATAGACATGAAATTTATATTTAAGCTATGCTTAACATCTTTCAGATTTTTACCTTTTTAACATGTATATGTTCTTCAAAGGGAAAAATGGAAAAATTAGGTGTTACAGGTCAGCTTGCAAATGCTATTTTGTCTGTATAAACGATTTTATAAACTGCTGTTTAAACCTATGTTTAAGATACTAAGTCACTTCTTCCAAAAAAAATACTGAAAGCTTATCACTTGTGTAATGTGTTGTCTACACTGATTATAGCACAAATTAAAAGTGCAATATACTGGCTAGTCATTGATATTTAGATTTGCAACTAAGAAGTTATGAAACTTTTAAAATAACCTAACGTTTCCAGATTTTTTCTTACATGTCCGCTTATATATGGAGAGAATGCTAAGAATATATTTGCTGACTATCAAAGGTTTTAAATTTAAAATAATAATAAAGAAAGGAAATGGTTTAAATTACTTTCTCTTGAAATAATATTTATATGCTACTATGGAAAGAACACAGCTTTTCTCCTCCTTTTAGTCATGAGAAGGTTTTCAACATTCATACTGTTCCCCACAACATTCCTACCTCTAAATTGGAGAGATAAGGCTTTGATGGATGGGTGGACGGGTAGGGAATTGGCGGAGTGGCAGTATCCAAAGAGTTACAATCAATGTCTCAATGTCAAAATGGAACCCAGTAACAAGTGGTGTCCCTCAAGGATCCACAATAGGACCAGTACTATTTAATATCTTCATTATTGTCTTCATTAATGACACAAATAACAGGATTGAGTACACCCTCAGCAAGTTTGTGGATGACACCAAGCTGAGTGATGTAGCTGGTACGCTTGAGGGACAGGATGCCATCCAGTGGGACCTTGACAGGCTTGAGGAGTGGGCCCATGTGAAACTCATGAGGTTCAACGGGGCAAAGGGCAAGATCCTGCTCACGGCAATCCCCAGCATCAACACAGACTGGGAGCTGAATGGATTGAGAGCAGCCCTGAGGAGAAGGACTTGGGGATACCGGTGGATAAAAAATTGGACACGAGCCAGCAATGTGCGCTCGCAGCCCACAAAGCCAATTGCATCCCAGGCTGTATAAAAAGCAGTGTGGCCAGCAGGTCAAGGAGGGTGATTCTCTCTCTCTACTCTGCTCTGGTGAGACCCCACCTGGAGTACTGCATCCAGCTCTGGGGACAGCTCGTTTTGTTAGAGCAGCTCCAGAAGAGGGCCATGAAAATGATGGAAGAGGCCTCAGGGTGACAGCAGTCCTATGAAAAAGCATATTAAGAGTATCTGCGCTCTCTCACTGGTGACAGAATTAGCAGTTGAACACACACTAAAGTGAGATGCCATTAGATTCCAGACATGAGAAAAGTTTCATGACCACTGAAGAGAGACTAATTCCACAGCCCTATGCACAGGAATGAATTACCAAAATCGCAAACCAGTTGCCTTAATGAGAACAAATAGTCCAATATGCTTGGGATCATTATTTTGAAAAGACTAAAGCACTATTGTGTAGGAGAATCAATTCTATTTGGATTGTTTTGTTTATCTTGGAGATAAACAGACTAATTTGTCTGTAACCATAAACTAGCCAGAATTCTGGTACTCAGGCAAAGGCAGTGTGGGATCAGAGGGTGTCTAAGGAATATGCAGATCTAACAGTTCATTTGACTTGGCTTTTTGTGGCACTGGTTTTGCTAATGCCAAAGCCTACAGAGGTATTAATATCTAAAATGCTAGAACACAACCCAAGATTGCAAGAGGAAGGACCAACACAGTAAACTGCATCTCCATATCAGCAAGAACTTTGATAAATATACAAACTGAGTTTCTTTATTTGAACTGAAATGTTTCTCCAGGAATTGTTCATGTTTTCTGTGTGTTGAAAGTATTGCAATGTGAAAGTATGCACATGGGAGGTCAAAAGCTGCAAGCCATTCAGCAATCACTACACTTGGTACAGCAGTGAATGAAAGCTTTAGGATACAGAAGATCTAGAAAGACTTTCCATTCCTTTTTCTTTGGGAATTAAAACTTTTCCTTCTGAACTTCTAAAATACATCCTTCAATAGTTCTACATGTAAGACAAGAGGCTTCTTATCTTAAAACATATCCCATCGTATGAGGAAGAGAAGAGAGCATTTACCTGCGTTAGCAAGAACACAGCCATCAGGCAGAGTAAGGTGACTCTCCTCTGCTCAGCACTTGTGAGGCTTCATTTGAGACGCTGCATCCAGTCCTGCACACCCCCAGCATAGGAGAGATGTTAAGAAACTGAGAGGAGTTCAGCAGCACCTGGATGGTCATCATGTGCATGCCCCACATATGAAGAGATACAGGAAGGGTTGGTTTGCTTACTTTGAAACAGGGTTAAGAATGGGGAATCTAACTGCAGTCCTATCTGTAACAGTTTTAGCATTACATTGCACCGCTATGACAGGTGATTTTAGTTTATCTTGTTAAAGATTACAGATCTTACCTGTTTAGATAGCCCACCTCATAATAAAGAATATTTGGTAATAAATAATAACCATCCCTTAGATGAAGAGTTGATAAGGAATACAATCTCAATCCACCCATGAAGATTCAATTTCTCTGAATATTTTTCACAGGGGGTCGACCACCTTTTAGACTGCCACTGTTCTTCACTCTTAGAAGATGTGGAACTGGATGCACCAGTAATTTCAATAGATACTGGCTGATCAGATGATCTAGATAACTTAGTAGTAGGCCAGTAAAATTCACAAGTGACAAGGCTGTTGAATGGTCTGTCTTGGGATCCAAAGACTTTGCTGACTTGTTGATTGTCTATCACCACCAGTTTAAAAGTGCTGCAACTGGAGTCTGATTAATGTTTTTTAAACAATGCAAAAGTATTCCAGCACAAACATCCATAAAGAGCAAGACAGGACTGAATATCCAAAGGGTCTGGAACTCTTGGATAAAAAACTGCTGCTATTAGTCAGCATGCCTCTAGACACTACCATTCAGAGCATCACCTAGCCATCAGGCTCTTGGTGTAGAATCAAAATGCTACGGTCAGATAATACAAGGTGCTAGATACACTTCAACTGTTAAAATGTGTTTAATAGAAAGTCAATAGGTTAATTTTGCATCAGTGGCTGCATAGCCCATTTTCTCAGAATAAAGACAGCATAAAAATGCAAGGCTGGCATAAACTATGCATTAGTTGCATATATTCTAGATAATGTGACAGAATGGCAATCATGTACCCAACATTACAATTCTTCTGTGAGCAATCAGGTAGTGCAGAGATACAGTATTAATGATTGTGAAAGCATGCCTAGGCTCCATGGTGTAAATTTAATTGTGAAACCATGGCATTAGATTTAATTTCTTCTCAAGGTACTAACTGGCTGTGAATTGAACTGAAAATGCTATTTACAGGCCAGTATGTGGCAATATTTCCAAGCAAACAAGAAACTAAGGAGGTGAAGATAAATATCAAAATGGGGCTGTAAATTACCTTGCTGAAAGGTCTTACCCAAAAACGTCCTGGAATACTTAACTATTGTGAAGCCATACCACAAGGAATCTCACAGGTCATTATTCAGATGATAATAACAATAGTTCCTAGAAAATCCTTCATTTTCTACACTTCTGTTTAATGCAACATGCATTTTCTTGTATAATGCATTTTGCTAACTCTGTGTTTACGAAACAAAGACACATTAAACATTGACAGAGATCCACATTCAAAACCTACACAAATTCATGAAATTTTAAGACAATTTACATTGGTTACTTCGCAAAATCCCAGCATACCACTGCTTCTAGTTGCTGAATACAAAAAGCTCCTAAATTCTCTCCAGCCAAATGCCTACAGTTGAAAGTGCAAAATAATGCAAGAATTTTAAAAGAAAGTATAGCTTTGTCCCAATGCTGACCACAGTGGTTTTAATATGCAATGGTTTCATAGCCTAGAAAATGTGTGAGATCAACTGTGACTGAGGATTACAAAGAAAGTAATTAGTTCGCAGATCAATTCAGAAATCAACATAGACCTTGGAAAAGATCAACCTCAGGATCAAGAGCCTGCAATAGCAACTGCTCTCCAGCCCTGCCATCACTCTGTGTTCTAGGAGCCACAAAGAAAATACAACCCTTCTTTCACCATCCCTTTAATTACCAATTAGGTGATACCTGGGCTTCGATAACAGTCTGTCCCTGTATTTCTCAACTACTACATTAGCAGCTGTGTGAAATGATGTAGGGAGTCTCAGTCTTAACCCACAGCACGCAGAAAAAAAAAACAACTGAAGTTTGCCTGTTTTATTGGTCTGAACACTTCATCAGAGAGAGATAAACTCATCCAAAGAGGTAGCCAAGACAGAATCTCAGTACAGGAAACAAACACAGTTCTTCCACATGTGTGTTTGAAGAGAGGGGCATGAAGAGAAGGGTAGTCTTGTTGTGTATTAGGAACAACAGAACTGCAAAACAACAATGTGTAATACAGGAAAGGTGGAACAGAGACCTTTCTTACAGCAAGAAAAGCTTATTGCTTTCCTTATTGCAAGGCAGATCTGACAACGGCAGATACCACCAGCAGATTTTTTCTGTTAAAAAGGAATTTTGATGGACTATGGTCATAGACGAACACGAAGTCCATATATTAAAAAAAACAGCCACATTCAGGTTATTCCTACTGAATAAGGTTTTGACCAGAGTGTTTCACCAGTACCGCAGAGAAATTAACAAAAATAAAAAGAGAGATTTTCAAAAAAGTTAAATACAGATGTTATGTTTTGCAGTAAGAAAAGCTTGCTGCTCCAACAGAGCAATAAATTTAACACCTTCACTTAAGTAAACAAATTTTAAGAATCTGTAGATCTCTCATTCGCTTGATGTTAAAGTCTCAAAGTATGACAAATATTTTTGCCAGTACAGCCACTTTTCAGTTAACTGCAGTGAACACTTTATTCTTTGGGCTTTTTTGCAACTGCTTTTCAGTGAATTGCAGTGACCATATTATTATTTGCACTTTTAAATTTATTTCTTTTTTGGTCCCCTATCAGGGACCCTATTTATGCTGTATTAGAAATGGTTCCTTCCACACTACCATAATGTTGAAAACCTAGTATCAAAGGAAAAAACTTTTTCTAAAACCTGTGGGTAAATATTAGGTTCATATATGCAACATTCATTATTTAAAATCCTGTATTTTGTCCTTTAAAACATTTTTTTTTCAATTCAAGCTGTTTTGAATAACAGGGAGGAAAAAGGCACCTGAAATAAGTGAACTCATTTTAGAGATTTTTCTTTTTAACAAATATAACGTGCTCATGGGCATACACACTTTATGTAAACGCCTAGCACAAAATAATTTTATTATGGTTAAGATACATTTCAGTGGACGAAAGGGGGGAATGGAACAGGGGAAAAATAAGAGTTTTCAATGTATGCATTGAATTAACCCTACATCAGTGCAGATTAAAAGAGCTACAGTGGTAAATGAAAGTCTATAAAAATATATACAGTTAAGCTTTTCAGCATCCCTGAGAATTTACCAAATATATACTACCTCTATTCGCAGGTTTGTGCATCATCTACAGCACAGCATGAGATTAGATTGGATACACAGCCTAATGCTTTCTTGATACGTTTACCTAGCCACAGCTCTGATGCTCAGTTATCCCTTCGCTGAGAGATGAAATGGCTTGCAAACGCTGCTGCTGACTTCATTTTCCTCTTGATCCTCAACACTGAAAGCTGAAGTTCTAACAGTGGCACTTCTGAAAAAGCTTAGGAGGCTGTAAGAGTGGTAACTTGCCTCATACATAATTTTGTAGCGACAATTTATATTTTTTTATTAGGAGTAAAGTGCAGATTTGTATAAATTAGTGGTAAATTCAGTTCCCTCATGTTGCAGTGAAGAGCAGTAACAGCTTGACTCTTGAGATATTTTTATTTATTTTCAATCCAAGCTTGGACATGTTCTGCATGAGAGATGATCTGAACTTCTACACTACCTAGGCTCTACTTTCACACTCCAATAGAAAATGTATAAATCACAGAAAATAATGTTTTCTTCTGGCCCCTATGTATACTTCTTTAAAAAAAAAAAAAGACATGCCTACAATTTAAAAATGTTTCTATCAAAGAATTAAAAGTCTGAAATGTCATTTGAACATTACCCATTTTTCAAAAAATCCAATTAATTAACAAGTAGGTTTTAGGCAAATCCATCTGTCCATTCCAAAAGACAATTAATACCTTTGCCCAGAATATTAAATCTTACATGGCCATAGAAGTACTGACACTTAATTCAATACTGTACCATCTTGCTAGAGGGAAAATGTAGAGTAGCTCTTTTGTAAACCCTATTAAAAATGTATGAGATATTTTTTATTTTGGAAAATTTAATTTTTTAATCCATAACCCATAAATGTCATGCACATTAAAAACCAACATGCATTCTAAACAAAGCAGGTCAGAACCAGGCAGCATATATTAATAACAATGGGGCTATTAGCATGGAATCAGAATGCCAGTCTTAACACGAGTAAGTCATGTGTCTGTACAGCAAGCTGACTGACAATATGAATTTTCTCAATATGCAAACATTTTGTCCCAAACTACTTTTGTGGCAATTGTCATGCGGGTATTTTATGCAGCCACGAGAAAACAAGTAAGTGGCATTATTTTTAAAACACACACAGGTATTTGGTTTTGCCCAAAAAGAAGAAGAACTGGTAGCAGACAGAATAATAAGTTAAATGGAGAAAAAAATACGATTAAAGAAATCTAAGATACAAAGTGCAATTTTTTTTCCTCTGTTACAAATGACTTCACAAGAGACTTCACAGCATGCCATAGGAATATCTAGTATTGCCATGGAATTCAGAGATATGGCCTTGGAGAAAGAGGCTATTTTCTGTTGCCATACCACAAAATCAAAGGATGTGGAAAACACAAGCATATTTAATGCTAGACTCTCCTCCTAATCCAAAGAGAACCCAAAGCCACAGTCATACTCCCTTTAAAAACTTACTTCTCAAACTTGAAAGCACCTCAACACTCCAGAAAGAAGTGCCTTTTGTCATGCTCTGCTATCCATAACTTCAACTCCATTTATATTCCATCAATTCCAATCAGTAGCCTCTCATATTTTCTCTTCTCCCTTCATCTGTCTGCAGGTAAGTATTTCAAACACTTGGGATTGCTGTCAAAGGTACCTGAAACTGGCTCTTGCAGCAGGGTGTCTGGCCTTCAGAAGTCATAAACCATTAAGTCATTTTTAACAAACCTAACTACAGTATGGAAAGAACCCTTGCATGCGTGTCTAACTCACAAAATAAACTTGGAAATACACTCTTTGTCATTACAATCTTTGCTTGGCATTAAAGCAATAGACCCAATGGCCCTTTAGCTTAAATCTCTCAGAAAACACAAGACCTGACAAATTCTTAAGCAAGTCAAACAATGGATGAAACAACAGTAATCATGGAACAAAGATCTGGAATGAGAAAGGTAGCAGATATGAGTAGGCAAAGCTACTCTTAAAAGATAATTAGCTTTCCAGCTAAAAAAAAATACCTAATTTTCAGATTTCTTCTGTTTCACTGTTAACTGTCTGAAACCGATGGCTTTAGAGGTAGCAGTGTATGTGCATCCCCGTTAGACACCCTCCAAGGCTCCAACTGGATTTCTTGAGTCTTATGTGGGTTTATCTACCTAATAACCCTCAACAGACCTCTATTCAAAAGCTTGTCCCATCTTCCCTTAAACCCACATAAAATGTTTGCACCCACATTTTTGGGCAAGGTTTTCCAAAGGTTTATTACTTCTTATGTGAACGCATCAACACTTCAGCTTCAATTAAAAAAAACCACATCCTGACATATCAGCTCCCTTATAAAGTTAGTGTGAGTCAATGACAGTTGTATTGCTAATCTCAGTAAATGCCTTCCCTCCATCTGTTAATTGTCATGCTATTGTCACATTGAGGGGAATATATTAAGATGCTACTTAAAGGTTATACTACATTTTATCCACTCGGCTTTAGAAAGACATATTTTCTAATGTAATAATAAGGGATTTGCTTTTAACTCCCAAAGCACCTTATCCATTAGTTCAGTATCTCTCCATCTTAAGACCAGCCTCTGTTTACCGAAGAATCCACAATTTGGCACTCACAATTTGAGAGTCTTTCACTTTCTTTCAGCAAATAGAAGATGCTTAACTCCAGGAATAGGGTAAATGTGACTTTAGAATGGAACTGTGAACTTTAGAAAAGCACTAATTCCTGCTTTTTAGTTGTAATCAATATAAAATTATTAAAAGTAAGAACCACATGTTGATTCTAAAAAAAAAAGTAAAAATTTAAATTATTATTATGAAATCGCATTGATAATGAATCAGAATTACTGTTCACCATCAACCAGCTTGCAGATATCCATTCTTTTCTTAATTATTTTTTAATCACTTGGATAACTCCTTCAATTTTGCATTCCCATTCCTAAAGCTGGAACCCCCTTTTTTCACAAAAAGGTTGTTGTCCCTTACAGTTAGGGATTTCAGAACATTACATTATTTTTAAGTAAACACAACTACAAAATACAATAACTGACTCGATTACAGCTTCTTCAGAGTAAGTACATACTATTTCTTTTACACTTCCACTTTGCAAAGGTAAGAACCCAATGACTCCTTTTCCTATCAAATAATGGATAATAATGTGTTAACTATTAATAAACTTATTACTTATTATTAAATTTATAGAAAAAATAATAAATTTAATTAGCAGCAGGACTAACTACTAAAAAATCATAGTCAGACTGCAAAAAGGATGTAATGATTTTTTTTGCCACCGAAGCAGCTACTCCCTCTCAAGATAGTAAAATATTCTTCCTTCCTTGTGCAAAACCCTTCCACAAGGCTATCGCATCAATGCATCTGCTTAGTCTCTTATTTCATAAAAAAGTAGCCCACTGCCCTACTGCAGAAGCCTCCCAGCAACCTGCTACAAAAAACTGGACTGTGTCTAAACATGTCTAAACACCCTTCAAAAGTTTGTATGCCTTTAGGTGACAGTATATTAGATTAACGTAAAAAGGATTTCCATCTAGCCAGATCTGGTAATGACTTAGAATAGTTGCCAACTGTTTCTCAGCTTATGTTAAAAGAACAGCTGATTTCTATGTATATACAACCAGTTAGAGCTGCACAATTTAGAACAGTTCAGCTGACATATTTTTATCCACAAAGAGCAAACTGGGTAACATGAGTAAACTTCTCAAATCCATGAAGAATGCAGAGTTTTTGCTAGAATGTAGATGTTACATACGCATAATAGCTTAGTCTCTTCTAATCATTACAACGTTGATACACTACCACATGGTAGGAAGTACTGTAACCTTGCCACCCCAAAATGGAATGCACCACAGATTGTTTTTCTTCCCTCTACCAAAACCTGAGAGATAAATTTTTCAATAATAAAGGAACAACCTCCCTGAATTCAGCAAGTAAATTCAGATTTATTGAAAGCAAAATATAAGTATTTAATCCAAAATATTGTTTATAGCACAGAGCATCAAGACCCATTAAATTGCCTTATGTTTTTAACATCAAAATCTTTATTACTTTATTACTGGGCTGGGGTGTTTTCGTTGCTATTTTTTGTTTGTTTCAGGACATAAGCACCTAAAATTTTATCTAAAGGAGAAATAAGTAGACTATCTAAATTTCTTAATCTTAGTTGGAGTTTATAGTAAGCTAAACAAGAATAATATTTAATCATTCATATATGCTAACTTCTAAATCCAGATTTACTTACTTTCTAATGTAAAAATTCTAATTAAGAACAAAGAAACATTTTCATTGCCTTTAACTTAATCCTGTGATTTTAGTCTGCAATTGTATTAACACCACTCCAACTAACTAAACTATTTCAATAAAGGCATATACTTGACATAGGCCCATTGCTTTTATATAGAAATAAACAACTGGCAAGATTGTTATTCTCTTAATACGTAAAAAAAAAATCCAAAACCAAGAACACTATAAAACCATAATTTGCTCTAACGATTTGATGAATCTCAAGTCCTAAAATCACACTCAATGTTTAAGTTTAATGTTCTGCAGGAAAGCATACTGTGTGTAGCAGGAGAAGAAAGAGACATGAAAGAAGAAAAAAGTCTACAAGATATATATTCTACATTTAGGGAAATATTTAAAGATGCTTAAAGTGATAGAAGATCCCTGAGTATCTGTCACAGCACTTTCAGAAACAGTATTTATACTTATGCAATTGTTAACGTTAGTGTAACAGTTCTCTAAATTTATTCTGGCTCATGCCTGTAATGCTTATAAAATTCAACACAAGAGCAGCACCGTTCTTGTTGAAGATCTTACTGTGTCTCCTCAGCTGCCGATGCAACAATCTCAAACACAGGCTGCAGAGACAATCTTTGCTCTTCGTTTAGCAAACTCTTCTTCGTTGACAGCTTTGTTTCTTTCTTTTCGTCTTTGCAGTAATGACAAAAACAAAGAACTCGCTGAATGCACATATTGCCTGAGTCCTTGTGTACAGAAGTAGTTTAGTATTTGGTAAATCTGCAAATTTACTGGCATTTGTGTAATACAAACCAGCTCTACGTTTGGATGGCTTATGATTTCATAATGCATCTGCAGAGTTCATGCATAATACATATTTTTCTGAGATTCATCCAAATAAAAGGAACCGAACAAACAGCAATCTGTGATGATGACATGGACGTCATCTTAGCTGGAAAATTTAGTGCTCCCTCAGAAGTAAAATAAGTAATTTTACCACTGCATTGAATATCACTTCAGAATTATATTGCAATAGCTAGTTTGAATATTTAGAAAATCCAGCCCTCGGGGACAGTCTTCGCAAATCTAGTGCCCATATACACAGAGAAATACTATATTTAGTGTTCTATATCGTCAAGCATGAAGCTGTGCAGGGCATCTAGAAAAAGAAAGGGAATACAGATCCTAAGGAGTACTGAACACTTTGGATTTAACACTACATCACTGGTCTAATCCTATACCACTAAAACTTGCATTCTATATACACCAAATGTAGACAAGAGTGACAGGTATAAAGGCAGGAAAAAATCAAAAGTAATTAATTTCGATGCTCAAAGATGGATTACATCAGTCCTCCAAATTCTTTTATTCTGCAGGATTCCTTAAGTTTCTTACAGAGCATAAATACAACAGAAACTTAAATATTATTGAGACAGAAAGCTGTCAGGGTAAAATAACATTGGAATGAAAACAAATGGACATAAATTAGCAAAATATTCAACTAAAATTCAAACAAAGGTTCCTAAACACTGACAGAGAATCTGGAACAGTCTTCCCATCAAAGTAAATGGGGCCAAAAATCTGAACCAGTTTTATAATGAAGTTGACAGAATTTATGAGGGAGCTATATAACATAGTTATTTAATGAAAGCAAGGAAATAGTAGCACAAGGTATCACTTTCAGTTCCAGATTCTTAGATTCTCATCCAAAGAGTGACACACTCAAAATCAAAAGTCACTTCTGAGCACTGTATCACTGGATACTTTAGAACTAAGCAACTTTCAGAAGTATTAAATACTACTACTTTCCCAAAGCACACTAAATATTAACACACATTAAAAATAAGCCAAAAATCCATTGTATATTGACAGCTAAGGTCAGCTAGTGCCACAAACCTCCCTTGAATCTTAAAAATATGAAGCCGAAGACTTAACAAGCAAGCAGCCTCCCACATACCTTGCCCTCTGCCCATTGTTTGCAGTGTTGTTGATAATATGCCCCAACACAACATAAAGCTTTCAGTTCTACATTCAACACATCATAAATAGCAACATGCACCTTAACTTTATCAAGCCTACAAAACCTCAGAAGCAGCTTTGTACTATTGTGAAGTGACAGAATAGTATATCAGATTGTCACACAGTCCATTTGTTTATTTTGCTTTAATACTTGTGACAGCTGGTAAGATAAAAATCCACTCTGCCCAGACACTCAGTATAGTGTCGTATCCCTGAGATTATTGGGTACTCTAACCAGCATCTCTCCTACACCTAATTTTCCATCAAACATCCTAAACCATGTTAGACTCAGTGATGTCAGAAATAGCTTCAGGGAATATTGTATGTTGTCACTGTGAAACAGGCACAGCAGGTTACTTCAGAGAATAATCTCTTTCATTAAATTTTTAAGAAGTGAAATATCATTAGATGATTCATCCTCTGCAATCTGTATTGTTTTGTAAAATAATTGAAAAACTAGTTCATTGATCCATGTTTTACTTTTTTTCCTTTCATTCTCTTGGGCACAGAGGAAAGAAAACGTCTTCAAAACTCCGAGAAGTAGTTTCAGTTTATTCCTGCATTTGAGCCACATTCCAGAAGGGCCAATCTGTAGCTAAATGACCACAGGGAGAATATTTAATTGTGCTACCACCATTGGACCCATTTCCACACAACAGAAAGAAGCCATTCTCAGTCAGCTCTTGTCCAAATTGAAAATCTCCAATCTTTGTTTCTTTTTCCATAACATCTCATCTCTTAGAGCCTATTGCTTGTATACCAAAAACCCCCGAAGCTTTCTTTCTTCATTCAAATTTGTCTTTAAACTCAGTCTTCTGATGCTTATTTCAGATAGACAACAGAAACTAATTTTAATTTTCTTGTGCCTTCATTCTGCTAATGGATATATAAAGAACATTTAAACTATATTGCTGAATTTAGGAGATTTTGTAGAAGAGGGATCCTTTCACACTTCAGTAACTTTATACAATTAAACAATCTGTACTTGACTGAAAACAAGTTTCATTGTTTTTTAAGGGAAGTTTCCTCAAATAGTAAGAAAAGTTTCCCATTCCTCAAAAATCACTTTGCAAACTGAGGACCCGACTGAGGCACATTCTCATTTCTAAAAAGCAAACTTTGAACAACTGGAATGTAGTAGTGTTTATGCCATCTTTAGGTTTTTGGTTTAGAAGAAAGAGGAGCTACAAAAAAAAGAACGACAAAGCTTGCTGCAAATTTCTTGTCAGGTCTATGTTTCTATGAACAAACATGGAATAAGCACTATTTCACATATTAGGGGGGATAAGTGAAATAAAAGACACTATTAAAATGCAAACCAAGCAGTTCATGGAAGCCACAGCTTAGGATCAAGCCTGAATAACTTATTTTAAAGGACGAAAAAATAAAAAGGACACTGTGCTTCAAAAACTTTTGGAAAGGAGCAGTGTTCCTCAGCACAGGGCAAGAGCTAACACTGTATGGAACCAATAAAAGATATGCCTCGCTTTATGTGCTACTTCCAAGGAGCCCTCTATTGAGAGTAAGAGATGCAAAAGAAGCAACACATGTAAAATGTACATTACAGATTTAATGCAGAAGAAAGGAAGAGTACCAGCATGTGAGAACAATTCAGAGTTTCAAAAATCTGAACACATCTTGAAATGGTCAGGATGTTTAATTCTGTATTGTATACCATTTGCAGTTGCTGGTGAAAGATTTACAAGATTTTTTTTTTAATTATTATTTTTACTTTTATTTAGTTGACATTTCAGTATTATCCTCCATTCTAAATCAGAATTTACTCTATTCTTAACCACTAGGTGTGGCTGTTTACATAATCACCTCAACTCATAGGACAGTTAATTATGCAGTATTAGACTCCAACATGTTCTTAGTCCTAAAAAGTTCCTGGACTTGCACAAAGATGCACAAAAAGGATGAAACTGAAGAGGAAAGTGGGCCTCTGCTCTCTGGTCACCTCTCTTTTCCTCCTCCTCCCTGGCTATCTTTCCTTCTTTGAACAATAAATCTGCTTTACTGCATTACAACATTCACTTTTCAAAACATCCACTTTGGGATCTGGCATTTCCAAATAGAAATATCAATTCTAGGCAGACAGCGGAGGAGAGAGAAAGAGAGATAATCTAATGAGAGTAGCAACCCACTTGGGTTTTTATTTGTACTCTGTTGATGTGCTTTGGGATGTATCGTTTAATTAGTATTACAGAAAGATAACAATTGTGCTTAAGATAAGCCTTGTAAAAATTCAGCCAGGAACATGCGCAGTGATCATGATCCGATTGCAAGTAGGTCTCATCAAGATTTGCAACATATACAGAAACAGCACAAGCTATTCTCCACTTCTCTGGTATGCTAGTAATTAAAATAAAAATAATTAATCAAGATCAAGTTTTATTTATTTATCGAGATCAAGATTTATTACTAAACTCTGTAATTTTAGAAAAGCTTTATACCAGGAGCTTAGAAGTTGAACAAATATTCAGGAATAAAAATGCACGCATGAAAAATGTTTCGGATTTCAACTACTGAATACTGCAAGGTAGCACACCACCTTGCAAATCATTGTTGTGATCTGCCACAGGGTAATCCGGGTTAACATGTGAAGAGGCTAAGAAATTATGCACAACCTAGTATCTTTCTTCTCACTCAAATTTTTAAATGGTTCCTAAATGAACTGCAGAACCTTTTATACTGTTTCAAGCTCCTTCTTGGGAACCAAACACCCAAACCTTTAATTTCTTCTGGATATTCTGGTTGTTTCAGTCTTCTGACCTATTCTAGACTTCACCAGAACAATACTGTAATGGCACAGATGCAAAGGAGGTATCACTAACTTCCAACTTCCTCAATGTTTTTCTTCTTCAGGCTGAAAGAATTCCAATAGCTTTTAATAAGGATGGTTAAGATTGCTCCAGTATAGCTACTTTCTGCTAGAAAATGCCAAATTTGACATGATCCTGTAGAAAATTTTAATTCTAACAAAAGCTTAGCTATAAAAACTGTGTCTTATTCTGGCAGCTCTTCTGCCTGCCTCTCTGGGCCTGAAGACCGTCAAGGACACGAGGCGTATGAGTTTCTCACATTTTCCACCAATCTTTCCAGAGGGCTGCTGCAGAGCGTTAGTACCAAGACACCAACAGTTTGGGATTTCCAAACCAGTGCCATCCCTGGCTGATGAACAATGAAGATATTGGGGTTTCTGGGCTCCAGGCTTAACAGCAGCAGCATCAGGGGCTGTTGGAAGCCTTGGATTCCAAGATATTACCAACAGGCTACCTGGTGGCCAGCCAGACCCTCAAGGCTACCAGCGCTTCTGGGTGGCAGCTGGCCAAACATCTGCTACTCGGTCATACAGAGTAGGGTACAAAGTCATTCCGGTTATCTCCGAGCCTGCTATGTTCCTTGGCAAGAAACCAAGATCCCTATCTGTATGTGATTTTCCCACACCTACTGTTAGACCTGAACAAAGCTTTGTAGTTATTACGGTCCCCAGCTTTGCTTGACAAAGACAACTGTCTTTTCTGGCAAAGGACACAGCACCGTAACTGTCTGGGTTTCGTTTGTGTCGCTGATGGGTTTTGTAAGTACATAAAAATAATACAAAGGAAGATGTAATAGAGTAATCTTTTTTACTCCCTCCCTCCCCCCTCCACTGGGACTTGATTTCCCTCTCCACAATGCTGCGGACTGAACCACAAGCGTCATATTACTCAAGGGAACTAGGCTCCCAATTAAAATTTGGTTTCGGATATGAAATCCAGGCTCTTTTTACTTACACTGCAGTTAAAATATTTAAGTAGCAAAAGGCATTATATATACATGTTGTATCCAGAAATCCTGAGCCATTCCATATGAAATATCCAGCAACCAAATCTGAAGGGTAAAATCTAAGAATCAATGAATAAACAACTATTCATTAAATAATAGATTACTTCAGGCATCATCATATAAAATGGACTGGATAAGCAGGAAAAAAGCCTTATAGTCAAACATTGTATCTGTTGCAATGCGAGCAACATATAAATGGGTTTAAAAGAGTAGTAAAACCATCATTTTCTGAGCACAGCCAGTAAACCAGGAAAAATAAAGTGGTTTCTTAAGTAAAATAAGCTTTGAAATGAAGTAGAAGTACACTGTGCTGAAATGGATGAGAAGCTGGTGAGGTGTCCAGTAATGATGCATTTAAATAAGCAATTTGGCTAGAATTTGCAGTCATCTGTGAATAATTTATCAAATTGAGTAAAGCAGCTCAAAAGAGCATGCTGGCTAAAAACTGCTGAATATTTTTGCTGTGTTAAAATTCAAAGTCTCCCTCAGTTTCAGTTCCTTTTCTTCTAAATCCATAAAATGGATGAGAACATTCCTGTATGCTGCCTAGGTGACAGTTGATCAGAGTATACTTTTCCTAAAAATATTCCTGAATAAAGACTGTAAAAATGGACAAAGTCCTTCTTCTCTCTCTGAGAAAACAAAGGAAAAACACAACTACTAAAGCATTATGCATGTTCATACTGACACAACGTGCTCTCCGTCAGTAGATTTCTACACACTCTACAATCAGTGCCTGAGACTCAGGTACACTTGCTTATCCCACAAACCATACAGCCTCCCACACTCAGCAGCCTATGCACAGCCTTCACGTACTAACCACCCAGAATTAAAAAAAAACAAAACCAACCAACCAAACAATAAAACTGCAACAGGACCAGTGGTCTCTTCACTGCTTGTCCCACACTATACTCTTCAGACACTGAAAGGGAATATGAAAGCTCCTTTTAGAAGGAATTCTGATATCGGATTCAGATTGATTTCTTTTTTGGTTCAACTATTTCAGTATTTCCAATCCTATCCTCACTGGAGAGAAGACACGTTTCACAAGAACGATAAATGCTAGATAGTTGGAAAAGAACTCACTCTAGAAGACAGGTGTGAAAACGTTTTGCACCATATCACTGTACTAAGATCAGGAATAGAATATTTATTACTATGAACTGTTGAGTCCAAGGCCATCACAGAATCACACGATGGTAGGGGTTGGAAGGGACTTTCAGAGATAATCTAGTCCAACCGCCTGCCAAAGCAGGGTCACCCCAAGCAGGCTGGACAGGAACGCATCCAGGTGGGTTTTGAATATCTCCAGAGAAGGAGACTCCACTACCTCTCTGGGCAGCCTGTTCCAAGACTCTGTCACCCTCAAAGGAAAGAAGTTTTTCCACAATTCAAGATGGAATTTCCCATGTTTGTGTCCATTGCCTCTTGTCCTGTCCCTGGGCACCACTGAAAAGAGTCTGGCCCCATCCTCTTGACATACACACTTTAGATATTGAAAAGGATTGATGAGGTCTCCTCTCAGTCATCTTTTCTCCAGGCTAAACAGACCCACGTCTCTCAGCCTTTCCTCGTAAGAGAGATGCTCCATTCCCTTGGTCATCTTTGTAGCCATCTACTGGACTCTTTCCAGTAGTTCTCTGTCTTTCTTGAACTGGGGAGCCCAGAACTCGACACAGTACTCCAGATGTGGCCTCACCAGGGCAGAGTAGAGGGAGAGAATGACCTCCCTCAACCTGCTGGCCACACTCTTTTTTATGCACCCCAGGAGACCATTGGTGTTCTGGGCCACAAGGGCACATTGCTGCCATCACAAAGAACCCTCTGCCCCTCTAATTACAAAACACTTTTATTTATACCAGAGGGATTCTTGTCCTTAGCAAGCATACTTACCTCAAATGCAGTGATAAAGAGCACCCATTTCAATGTCAGGTCCCTTCTTTTCTACCACAGTTTAGACTTCCTGATTTTGTTTTTGCCTGTATACATGAAACTCCAGTTTCTGGCACCCTGCCTCTACTATGGTGTAACTTTGCTGTTCCTCAATAATGCTGCTTCCCTCAGCATTCCCTCAGTTCCAACAAAAGCAGTCTTGGTTCTAACTTATAAAGCTACGACCTTCCCCCTAAATTCTCAAATGCAGCTTCCACACAGGGAATCCCTTCCTCCTTCTTCTGATTAGCCAACTCTTGCAACAATTCATAAAACTAAAATCAAAATTCAACCCTTAAAATTCAAGCATTCCACTTGCTAGAACCAAATTCTTTATGGCCTGCCCAACATGGAAAAATCTTTGAAAAAAATGTCTCTTATCTCTGAAGCTCGTACCTGCCTTAGTTGCTATGCTTCTCTTCAATATACTAAACATAAAGGAGAAAAAGAGCATACTGACATGTTCAAAGTATTTAGCTTGACAAAGCCAAATGACTCCAGCTAACAAATTTCTAGAATATTTCATTTATCAACAGAACAAAATGGCATTGCACAGTATCTCACAGGAGAAATGTGTTGTAAGATTAAGGAAAAATTAATTTTCCTAATTAAAAAAACCTCAGCAAAACCCTTCCACTTTACAACTTGGAGGACGGAATATTGAAAAGGTCCTAAAGCCTATTAATTAAAATGCTTTGGTTCATTTTGTTGAAGAAAATGTTCAGATTAGTGAATCCATGTAGAACTGATCATTATAATAATATCGAAGTTAGTGAGACAGAACTCATGGTTGCACTAGGAAAAACAGTGTTTCCTGGGCATTTCTGTTTTTTTATATAATGATAGAAAAAAAATCTGTAAAAATCTGTCTGCCAAAAAAAAAAAGTAAAATACAGCATGTATCTCTTCGAGGAACCCAGAACAAGTTTGAAAAATCTGCTGACTTGACCCGGCTTGACAGTATAGATCATTGCAATGATTTACAAGAATGTATAAATATTATAAGTTCTGAAACACATACATGCTACTAAAAAAATAATATATTCAGACAGTATTTCAAATAAGTAAGTTCTACTACTGCAATCTATATTGCAGCATGCAGGGGATAACAGAATAGGAGCATGATGTAGCCCCCCTCAACAGCTGCTCTTAAAACGTGTATTTGAAATGCAGCAAATGGAATAAAGAACTGGAAATTAATACAATCTTAACTCATGGGTACATAGATCATGAGTTAATTCTATTAAAATGTGAATAGAATTGTGTCAAAATGAAGTATAATGCTGAACAAACTTTCTTCGTCATTCTGGTTAAGTGAATTAAACTTTTCTTGATATAGTCTCACTTGAGGCTCAAGAATCCATTATGAATGTCTAAACCAAGACTGGATAACATATTTCTTGTTGCTTTTTCATATGATCATTTTAATTTTCAAAATATCTCAAGAGGTAAAAAAAACATTAAAGATGAAAATACTTCTATCAAAAGAAAAAAAGAAAGAAACCCCACACAATTTAATTAGCTGAGAAACCAGAGCTTTGTTAAAAGTTGTAAATATAATAAAGAAGATTATCACTCAGCCACAGAAAAAAATCTCCCAGCATGCCTTTGAAGAAGGATATTTAAATTCACCAAAAGATCAATTACTGTTTGTAAGGATAACTATGAAAGTTAATAGAGAGCGTTGGCAAGCGTTGTTCTCATAATAAGCCAGCAAAGTACTACGGATAAAGTAATACAAAATATTAAAGCTTTAGAGACTATGGCTCTCCCAAAGCACAGCTCAATCACATACAGAAAATGAAGAGAGGAATGGCATATCTGAGACTCTGGAAAAACGCAGTCCAGAAGTTAATATTCAAACCCTTGTTATGTTTTGGCATTACTGAGTACTCAAAACTCAAGTTCAACAAAAGGGATTCTTCCTCAATTGGCTGCTCTTAAGATTTCCCCTTAAGGCACCTCATGTGCTAACTCCTTCTTCCGAGATGCCTCTCCATCTGAATTACAGCCTATAAGGACTTGCTGAGCCCTGTACACAGAATGAAGCACGAGAACTTCAGCAGTTTTACACCTGTACCTAAAAGCTTTATTTGAAGAATCCCAGTGCCCTCTTCCAGGTTTTCCTATGAAAAGTATAGATGGAAAAACATATGGAAAAACACCCTTTAATTCTATATGTTTTGAATGTCCCAAAGCTCAGTTATCGTAGTTCAAGCGTGCCACTGGTGTCTCAGATGCTTTTAGATTGTGCCTTAGGCAATGAAAATAATGTATTTACCACCCCTGCAACATGACCTTGGTTATGAAGTCAGGGATCTGCCAACAGTCCCTGGGAACGGGTCAGTGACAAGGGTTCACAGATAGGAAAACCTCTGCAATTAGTAGAGGTTGTCCATCTTTTGATTTCTTTGGAGCTCAAAGATGAACTCCTGACGAAAGCTATCGTCTGAGAAACCCATACGGGAAGGATAGCCAAGAGGCCAGACTAGATGATGGTTCTCAGGGGCCTGAAAATTGCTACAAGATACATGAATGGATATGTGAATGAACTAGAACAATGTGTTATTGTTTATGCTGTATTCACACATTTACATTCCGGCACATATTTGCAAACACTCCAGCTGCATTCACTATGCTAACGCTCAGTGTGGCAACCAGTGGAGTTATTAGTGAGAGCAGCCTGGAAGAGCTGCATCTTGTGATTTGAAAAGAGTATATATTTATCCCAAGGAATCAAGAATGCCTCCTTTCAGGACTGAACTGAATTGATTGTGTGGGAATGATTCAGCTACAAAGGTTCCCTAGAGATGAACAAAAATGCCTTCGTGTCATGGAATTACTAATAGCCTACTGGCATATATGACAATGAATCCTGAAAGTATAGCGAGGGGTAAGTGAAAGGAGCATCTCAGAATGAAACCCCAGGCAAGTCTAGTGTAATTTGTGAAGAGTAAGCTCAGTGCTGGGAAAACCCCCTACTTACCATACCTATTTAAAAATCCAAATTTTGCCAGGGAAAGAAGGACGTGTTCAGGCTTTGCCCTATAGAGTCTAGGTGTTCTGCGCCCAGAGCTGTTGGGGCACCTGCAGAGGCTGTGCACGAGCACGTGAAGATACAGCAAGGCATCATTCCAGAAAATCAGAATTAAAATCCTGCAGTGGAAGCTGAACACATTAAATCGTGCACTTTCTGGTTTCTAGAGGCTTTGTATTAGCTATTCTCTACATTCGCAAAAAGTACACAGCACCAGTGAATAATCTTAACCCCATGTTAGTAAAGCTTTTATTCATTTATTTCCTTGGTCTTCAAAGCAACAAATTTCCTGGCAGGCCCTTAATTCACAGGCCTAATCCTTCTATCCATTTATTTGGACTCTTTGAGGAGATACTTCTGAATACAGAATGCTCTAATTACTCCTTTCATTCCCCTTACATCATCCTCCCATTTCTCCATTGTTCAGCACAGCCTGGTTCACGCTCCTGAGGTATCCTCCCAGAAAGGCAGAGCTTAGTAGAGGTACAGGGAACTGAAGAACAGAGGATGCAAGAACTGCAAAGGACCAGTTTGGAACAAGGCTTTATTTAAAAGGTTATGAAAGAGCAGGAATCAGCAGTACGAGAGGAAGATGGATACAGGCAGGACTTACACCTTGGGAAATTCTGACTTCTTATTCTGCTGTTATAAGTTTATTAGGCAGTTTTGGGCAAACTGCTTAACTCTTACCCATGCCGGAGATTATACTGAGATTTGCCTGTATATAAGCCACTACTGTTAAAGTTCGCAAGGAACTACAGCAATAACCCAGTCACCTTATCAAGGCTTGGACATGGTCCAAACCATCCTGCACCACCCAGATTAATAAAGCTTTTATATTGACAAATATAACCTTCTCGCTGATATTGTCCTTCTTTAAACCAAGACTTTCACCAGTAGTAATGAAGGATATGTCTGTGGGACCTAAACTGGTAACAACCGGTGCCTTAAGGTGCACTTCTTCACATCTGAAAGGCCTGCCTAACCCTACGTGATGCAGTGTACAAGCTGTACGTGAAAACCAGCTGTACGCGAAAACCCTTTGCAAAATCCTGTTGGCTAAAACACAGAGCACCATGTGTGAGCCCAGCACTCCTTCCCAGTGCAGGGATCAGGCAACCAGCAGAAGGTAAGCTTTCGGCACTACTGGAAGGAGGTGCACACTGATGGTGCTGGCTTCAGCCTCTGACATTTGTCCCTGTCCTTCAGAGAAAGGCACAGGCATGTATGAGGGGAAGAAATGAACAAAGTCTCTTAAGAGCACAAAAATAAATCCTACTGGACAACTTCCACCAGACTGGTTAATGTCTGTGCAGGAAATCTGGCAGACTGTTGATCACTCTTAGGAAGTGACCAGCTATGTGGAAGCATCAAATCTCAGAACTTAAAACCTCCCAAGGGGAACCAAACAGGTATCCTGGGTTGTTTTTTTTTGCATAAGAAAAGGTGAAGTATTGTGCTACTCGTATATGTTAGAAGCAGAAAACACTGCTGCCACAGTTCTAAACTTACTTTAAACGTAAAAATATTGCAGGCATCTTCACTCTAAAAAAAATGTAAATGTCAACCGCTAGCGTTACTTCACAGCCACAACTCTATCCAAGTTTTGTATTTTAGAACAGTCAGGGTAACTGAAAGAAAAAGTAGCTTAATTATAGTAAGTTCATGTTCCAGAATATTAATTATTGCAATGAAATACAGATAAATAGATCAGACAATGATAACACAGGCACAAGGAAAATTATTCTTTCTTGAACAATTTGTTATTGCTAGTGTTCATCTCTTCTGACCTGCACAAATTATATGTTCCTACCTTTTGAGAAGACATTAAAAGAAAGTTTCTCCCTTACTTTTCTTCCACAGCAGATAAAACTTACATTTGAACAATAACAAGAAACAATTGGAATCAATTCAAAGAGTAGCCTGGGTTGCAAACAGAAAAAATGCAGCTTCTTATTAGATTGAGGTATTCCGTTTCAGTTTTAATAAATATTTTAATTAGGAGAAAAAAAAAACCACCCCTCTCAGCTACTGTATAAGGCTATTACACTCTTCCTGTTTTGTACAGTTTTATAGTATTTGGAAATCAATATGACTCAAGTAGCACACAAAGTACTGAAAATAGAAACACCCAATGGCTCTGCAGGATGCGGCATCCTTGAACTTTTAAAAGAGATTTATAAGAAAGAATAATTCCTGTAAAATACGGCACTTGCATCCAAACTCTAGCTTTTGTAGTTTCCAGAAAAGTTTTATAATTACCATTATAAAATGGTGTTAGGGAAAGCAGTATTCCACTTGGTCAGCAGAAGGAGCACAATTTAGAAAAAAACTATGCACATAATGGTGTCTATTGAACCTCATCTCTCACTAAGATTACTGCCCTTTTCTAAGTCACACAAGCCACACTGATAAAAATGCAAATTTTCTTATAAAAATGTAATTAATTAAAGAAATGCTGATTATTTTTCTCACTCCCTTTTTCCTTCATCCAGTCTGGGGACATTTTTTTGCTCCCAGAATATTTCTCTTTTGCTTGCATTATACCATCTTCCTAAGACATAAGTAAAGTTGTCTATTTACAGCCATCGCTACTGTCCTATCTACATTTCCGTATCACTCAGTCTCCTGTGATCCTCAGGAGATTTACCCACTCTATTCCTGCCTGATAGTCATAGTCTAAAATTCAGCTTTATTAAAAAGCTTCCATGCAAAAGTACTTGAGTCATCATGTCACCATGTGGCTTGAAGAAAGATGAAAACCCCAGTGCGAGAGTTTACTCAATGGAGGCTTGGGAGCTCCTGAGTGGGCAAGAAAGAGTAAGGAATTGTATAGAAAGGCACATTCAGGCTTGATGAGGCAGGAACAGCACTGTATTTATGAAATACTGATCCTCCTGTTCTATCCTATGAACTCGGATGTTTTCCTAGGCAGTAGGATTGCAGCCAAAGGCTGCTGCCATCAGCCACCCACCTCTCCAGCTGCTCAGGAGAATCACAATGGGGTTTTCACAGGAATTCAGGCTGAGCAGAAGCAAGTATTTCCACACTTGGGCAGGGGACACATTTAGTGTGAGTTCTTGACTCTCCTCCATTTTCATTTTGTCTACCACAGTCCTTACAGCTCTTCTCATAAAACGTCCTTAGAAAGGCAGTCACTGCCCAGGGAAAAGTCAAATGATAATAGTCACCAACCATTCACACCTTTCCTTCCACACTTTGGATTTGCAACCTGTTGTATCCTTCTCTTCAGAACCAAAAAAAGGTATCTTTTTCAGGAAAAAGTAGCAATAGTACTTTATCGACTCAGTTTGCTTCAGCTTCTTATAACATTACATGATAAAGTTAACTTATCATTTTGCCATCTAGCCTCAGTTCAGATTTAAATAAAACAAAATCTCATGAGAATCATGGGACCTACGACACACTGAAGAACACAGTGAAAGCCAATTTTAGTGTTAGAAATTAGGAAAAAAGTGATCTTGATTTGCATGAATATTAAAGAAAGGTTTCATTTCTGAATATAAGAGCTTCATAAAAGTAAGGTAAATTTATGTTTCTCAACAATCCCGCTTTTGATATCTTCAAAATAATTTAAATATAAAAAATGCTAAGAATAAGAATACAAAGGAATGCTAAGAGTAAAAAATAAAACCCTTTAGAGGACATCATATGTATTTTTAGATCTAAAATAATTCAGAAACTGGGCTATACTTGTAGTTTATTTTCCCCGCAGTAAGACAGTAAGGCACAGATCTTGTGATACTATTATCAACATGGCAAATCTAAACCACTGATTTTACATGTATGCTTAAACATTCCCTAAGCATTACAATATCCATGAAGACATATGCGCTAACATGTCTTAATGCTTATCTTGTAAGAGGAATTCTTGTAATACTATTGTTCGCAAACTTCACTTCTGTAAAATTGCCAGCCTTATGCACTGATTATTTTCCTAAAACTAAAAATAACTTCTTTTGTATATTCTTCAAGGAAACAGCCTCAGTCACCTTTCAGTAAACATCTTCCCTTCTTTAATTAGACTGTTTTTCCAATATATTGAAAGTAGACTTCATATACTGATCTATTTATTACAGTAAAAGATATAAATATATAAAAAAAAAGGCCAAGCAAAAGAGTCACCTGTACTGTTCATTCATTCACAAATTTCAGGGGAAAAAACAGAGTCTCTGTAGGACTGGTGAGTCAATGAATTCTCACACACAACTGGAAATTTCTCAAGAGATATGTAACTCACAGGCAATTTTTTTGGAAATACAGCAAATGCTTAGTGTACTTTCAGAAGATCATCTTGAGAAGTGCCAGAATGTACAAGGCCTCAACAGATGCAGTTTCTGTTGCAGCAATACTGCTGTTGTGAATTAACTACAGGTTTTAACATCCCATCCCTTCTAAGACAACAGCTAGTAAGCCTCTTTGATAAAAGTATGTACCTGTTTAATATTGTCAGTTTTTTAGACTAACAATTTGGCTGACCCTAAACTGCTTTAAAGCATATGCATTGAGCAACCAAGTTTCTCTTGCTTTCAGGTATAGAAGTCATCTTACTATCTTAAATACCAACAGGAGTACCAAGAAAAAGAAAAACCAAAACAAAACCCCCAAAATGGAAACCACATGTGATTACTCTCCTTACTCCACTGAGGTGACCAATGGATTAACTTTTGTCCATTTAAGAAAATGTAAAATGTGAACATAAATCCCCATACAGTTTTGAGGCAGATGCAACACTTGCTCCCATCCAATAAAGTATAGAAATTCAATCACGTTTAAATAGCTGAGTAGACCCATGGAAGACAACAGAAGTACCACAGATGCAAACTTAAGCATATGTAAATGGTATGTTGGACTAGAGCTCCCACACAGTATAAGATAAAACCAATGAAACCTTACTGAAGAGTTCAGGACTTGAATGGCAGGAGCTAGACAGCTCTTTAAGACAGATCAGGAAAACAAAATATTTGAGAACTTCTGTGGCAATCATAGGAGGAAAACAGACCTTTCATACTGTTGAGTGAATAAGTCATTTTCTTGAAGAAGCAGAGAAACTAAAACTTGAAAAAATAATTAACTGATAATAATTAAGTATGGTTCTTAATGGATTGTGTGCCTCTGTGCACACATTGTGTGGTCCAGGTAAGACTGAGCTATTTATGACTTCTCTTTCCTATACAGCCAAATAGTCAGGCACTATTTGAGCCCATTCTGCAGCTTTTCATTTAGTCAAGGAGTTACAGAGAGGAGTACATCCTGCACTCAAAATAAGGAAAGACATTATCTTTGATAGCTCTGCTTTTCTTTTTTCCAAACTCAGACGATAACAAATAATAGGTTCAGATTGCTAGGGGATGAGAAGACAAACACTGAATACACAGATGATGCAGGTTTCATAGAAAAGGACTCATCAGGGTAAGAGTGAGAACCTAGCTATTTAATTACTGGAACACTTCGCAAGCCACAGTGCTGGGTACCGGTAAGACCTCATCAGAACTGCTACATGCAAATCTGGTGATCCATTTGCAAGGAATATGATTCAAGTTGGTACAAGAACAGGAAAAGGATGCTAGGAATTTCAGGGAATAGAAAGCTTATTTATATTAGCAACAAAACCAGCTTGGCTTACATAAGGATTGCAATACAATGACAATTAGGGAATAAGCTTGTTCTTTAAATGTCAAACGAAGTGTCATAAAAAACTCCTAGGATGAAAGCTAACTCT
>KZ505676.1:589911-621680 GCA_002844005.1 Limosa lapponica baueri
AAGAAAAGAAAAGAAAAGAAAAGAAAAGAAAAGAAAAGAAAAGAAAAGAAAAGAAAAGAAAAGAAAAGAAAAGAAAAGAAAAGAAAAGGAGGGTAGACTTTGAAAACAGACCAAATATTAGAAAGTTCATTGTCCTCAGAGTATAGATTCCGGTCAAACATCTAGTAGCAACAGCAAAGTTAAACCACCTAACTAGAGTAAAGACGCATATAACTGTATCACGCAGCTAGGAGATGCCTTTCAGTTTCATTCTACACCTATTCATTTTTCTCTTAAGTGACACTTTGCTTTCAATATACCAAAGTGTATCCCATAATTAGCATAAACATTCAAATATGTAGCCATAAAAGTTGCAGCAGTAAATCCACTAAAGTACCGTGGCCTTAAATTCTACAGTTTATTATTCTGCTATGAAAACAATTAAATGTTACACCACTAGCCCCCAAGATGAAAAGAAAAGAACTTATTTCAATATATGATTTAGCAGCTCTTGAATCTGATTACTAAACCAGAATAACATGAACAAAAATAACAGGTATCGAATAACTTGGGGCAGGGGGAAGAAATCTGACTTTGGTCATGAATTTTAAAAAGTATACGGCTTGTTTTTTAAATGTAGAAAATAGGAAAAGGTTAGAGGACTCTGCTAAGCAATCCCCAAAATATATATCAAAGTTCCCAGATGATTCCCTTTCAGACTAGGTTCCGGAACATATACCCATTAGCAATAAGAAGTGTAACTCCAACATCTGAACTATTTTAGATCTAATGAATCAGCAGGAGTAACACATACGGTGTTGATATACCAGCCAACTCCTCTCCTCTGGGAATGGCACAGTTCATACAAAAAGCTGAACAACTCCTTAAATATCCACTGTTAAGTAAAACTTTGAGAACCGAAAAATGAGGTATTGTTCAAAATGGCAAGGCTTCACGAAATGAAACCACAAGCACAGCAGCTGTCATAATAGAAGCCCATATGAAATCTCTTTGCTGTCGGTTTCTGTGAAGAAATACAAACTTTCAAGGCCAAGATTTGGATAATAACCTTGTGGACCCTCTTAGGCATTCCTGTTCCTCCAATTCCTGTGTGTATTTCCCTGCTCTGTAACAAAGGTATTACTCTTTTTCTCACACTTGTGCACACAGTAGCTGGTAACGCAAATAATTTCCATAAACCAGTGAATCATTCCATTATTGGGACCATCACACACGTTCTGAATTTGTAATATTCAGCAACTCCTAAAAAAATAGCTTACTTCAACCTGCTTTTGAAAGAGGTGAAAAGTCTTTGCAACGCAATTACTACTAGTAAAGGACTGAAATGCATGCAGCTTTTCTGCCTTCCGTGTTTTTTTGACTGGTGGGGTATTTAACCTACATGGGGCTGCTGCTGGAAGCGATGCAAGGGACTGCGACAGCAACCGCTGCGGGTGAGAGCAAATATTCCCCCTTGCCAGCGGAAGGCAACCCAGCGGGCAGCGGCAGCCTTCAGCTGGACGGCCTTGGCAAGGTACACAGCAAGGCCATGGTAACTCCACTGCCCGCAGCAGCCAACTGTCCCGGGCAGCAGAGATGGGCTACTGAGACCCCATTCCGCAAATTAAAAAGGCAGAATAGTAGCATGAGGAAGAGGCTGTTCACCATTGTTTTAAATGTGTTCCATATGGTCTTTCAGGCGAGAGCGTTTTCACAGCCTTTAATGAAAGAGCACGAAGACTGAAGAGAAAACCACCTTTTACTAACCTTCAAAAAAAAATTAAAACGCACCTTTCAGGGCACATGAAAATTCAGATCCTGGCAGCTGTTACTGATGATAAATTATGAGTTATAAACTAGCTTAGAGATTTTCTAGTAAAGAAGTTGCATTCAATCTGTTATTTCAGAACTCATCTGAAACAAGAAGTGTGCCAGAGGCACATGTCAGTTTGTTTGTTTGTTTGCTTTATATTTTAATTAATTAATTTACTTATTTAAATCTGGTTTGCATGTGGGCAAAAGCTTGGGGGGAGGGGAGGGGCAGGAAGGGGAGCTCCTGTAATCGAGATTATTTTTGCAATAAACAGCATGTTGATTCTTAACACAATTTTACTCTCATAAGAATAACAATGCCATTCTTTCCTTATCTTCCCCTAAATACTAGTCTATAAAGTGATTATAGCTAGATAACAAGCTTTAAAGCAGAGGAAATTCAAAGAGTTTGTAAGAGGGTAACAAAAATAAGGATACTTGGATGTTCAGTAAAAGGCCTGGATTTAGAGACCTTTTCCATGTAAAAAATGAGCCATTTTATATCCTCACACAATCCTATGCTCATGGCCACAGAGAAGGCAACAAGCTAAATATTAGGAGGTGTATCATTATATTGTGAGTTTAATGAAAACTCCAAACACAATTATATTTCATTTTTATTCAGACTAAGTTAATGGCGACTTACTGTTGTGCCTTATTCAGACTGGGTTCTAAAGCGATCTTTTTCATCAGAAGCTTCTGACGAGTACCCAGACAAAATAATATTTATACTGACATATCTCAGCCACTTGGTTGGTGCAAATACAAGTGACTAAAAATGACACGTGCCCTGTAGCCACTGTTCGATGAATATCAGTCCTCTGTGGAAAAGCATCTTGTAAATTTAATACGATGACACACCCTAACTAAAGTCAATTGCATATGGCTTTTACTGGGGCTAGCAAATCTGTATCACTGCTTTTATTTTAGAGTTATATTACATTTTAAGTGCAATCCAGACAAGATACTTACACTAGCAATTTCCACTCTCCCTACTTTTCCCCCTCTCATGCAGTATCCATAAAACACACAAACATTTTATCACTTCTATTTTTCCAAGGTTGCTGCCATAGAGGATCATTTACTCACATCAGACAAAATCTGCACGAGATGCAGAAAATCCTAGATACTCTGGAAACTGTTGAGGTAGCTCTGCTTATTATTTTTAATCACAATTTCTTAGAAGTATGGTAGATTTACATGTAGATGTATTCATTCCTTTTCAAACATTTCTTTGGGAACTATGATCTGAAAGAGAATCCAAGGAATAGATTCAAATACTCTTAGGGGAAAATAGAGTTCTCCTGAACAGACTCTGACCTCAAGACTAAAGAGCCATCCTTGCTCCCATAAAATGAACGGAGAATTCTCTGATCTTCATAAGCCGGTTTTTGTTCTTTTCAGAGACTTTCCAATGGAAAGATTTACATTATGGCACTCTTTCCTGAAACTCTATTTTCTCCTTGGAAAAAAAAACAAGTCTTAGAATTTTTTTCTCTATAGAAGAGTGACCTCTGCAGTCAGTCTCTGCAGAGCTCTTCATGCTGTTCTTTAATCTCTCTTTCAGTGTCACAGATCTGGGGGGCTGGGGGTGAAGAGGGATGGAGAAAAGAGGAAATAGGAAGAAAAACAAAGAAAACGATCAATCTCTCAGAACTCTGATATAGAACATTTAAAATGTAGAATTTCCCTATCCCTTTTCTTTGCTACAGGATGAAAAATGCTTCCAGATTTTGAGGAAACAAAGCCCCAAACCTTCACCAATAAAAGAACCATGTCACCATGCCTTCTGCAGTACTGAGAGAAATTTAATCCTGAAATGTTCACTCGAGGGGTGACCCGTCTGAATCTGCAGAAAAGGATTCTGAACCTACTGCAGACCTCAAGTTGAATCAACAGTGGGATGATGCTGCCCTCTCTAGTGCATTAACAGGAGTGTTGCATACCAGACACATAGAGGATTTTTGTTTTGGGGTGGCTTTTTTCGGTCGAATTGAGGCATCAGCTGTATCCAATTTCAGTTACTTTATTTCACATGTGGACAAACTGTGAACAAAAAGAGTTCAGGCAAAAGCAGCCACATGATGTAGCACTCAGGAAACATGATTTATTAAAAAAAAATGAAAAAAATAATTTGGTTAAAATAATAGATTATCAAGGGCATGTACTTTACATCTTGATATATTCAGAAGACCGTTATAAAAGAGATTTCCTTTCCAGCAATATGGATAATTCAGCCCAGTAGGAAGTATATAAGAAACTTAAAGAATCTCTGCCACTGGGAAATTGTAAAGAACAGTTAAGAATTATCTCCTGGGGAATGCTTAAGCATCTTTGCATCAATTTGATTTTGCTTTCCAGCCTGTCGCGTACATGCTAAGTTCAAAAGGACAAACTCAGGTAGTGAGACCAGAGACTCCTCCGTACTTGCCACCTTCTGTATTGTACTGCATTATATTGTATTATATTTATGATATGATTGAGATAGGATATGATGAGATATGATATATGATATGATATGATACGGAGAGCACTGTGAGAATGTAGGGTACCACAGCAGCTTCCAACAGGACTGGGACAGTTAGCATAGATATTTTTACATCCAGCCCAAAGACTCCAGCTTGCTGCCTGTAGGATCTTTGCAGCACTTCAGGTCAACCCACTTGTACTCAAAATGCCTGCAGCCACCTATACCTGTATCTAGAGAAACAATCATCAGAGAAACGTGGAATAAATGCAAGTCCAGCAATACTGAGCATGATCCCATTTCTCATGTCCTGATGCTTTTTCAGCTAAGCAGGCAATACAAGCCTTCACAGAGCCACAGAGGTAGTGAAGGTGGAAGGGGCCTCTGGAGATCGTACAGTCCAACCTCCCTGCTCAAAGCTTCTCCCTTCCACCTGTTGAAAATGGATTGATCTGAGTGTTCAACAAGTTCAGTCACTCCCAGCCTGTTTCCAATGAAGGTCTGGATCTGCCATCAAGGAGAAGCAACCAAAAGTTTGCTGAATAAGTGAAGGATTTTGTTAACAAATTAGAAATTATTTATTAACATGCCCTATGAAGAATTAAGAGTCATCATGAAAAATTTCTTTCATCTCCCCAAATTAATATAAGGTTTCATATATACCATCGTTTCAGGCTACATTTGGTTAAATGAATAACCAGTAGCTAAAAAAAAAACGAAACAAAAAACACACTGTCATGACTATATAGTAAAGGAAAAAACTAAACAATACATTTCTTATATATTTTAATAAAATGCATAAAAAGCAGCACTAGAAACAGTTCTCTTTGCAAAGTCTTTTTCAACATCAATTCAAAACGGTAATAACCATCTAAGCTTATGCAACCCATTTTGCAAATACAGAAAGGTGCAATGCAGGAGATTATGATAAAATAAGTGTTAATTAGGCATTTGGTCAAGAACACATCTACCATACATGGTACACAAGCCACAGAAGTTAGTACAAAGGAAAAAAATGCTAAAGGCTTTTCTACTTGTAAGTAAGTGAAAGTAGAAAAGCTGCCTCGTACTTTCAATATTACTTGCACAGAAAGTGTTGTAACTTTCTGATATACAACATTTTGTCCTAAGCAAAGGACTTCCTGGAGAAAAAAAAAAATCATAGTTTTGAAAGAACAGATTACAAAGAAATAATGAAGAAAGTCTAAACTTTATGCTTAGTTAATCAATTCAGGACAAGCATATTGCAAGCACAATAGACTGTACCAGTTACAACTTAGATGGTCTATAGCTTGGATTTCTATAAAATCACCATACAAACTGTATTGTGGCCAAACTGCCTCTTCATTTACTCAGCTTCTATTTTTTGCTCTCTTGTAGTACTCTGCTACCTAGGGATGTCCCCTTATATTTTCCTCTCTCTCCTATAAAGTACGCTTCTACGTCCCATTATCTAGCTGTTGTCATTGTGAGATCTACCCATTCTTTTGTGATTTGACCACCCAAACTGTGCCTCTAGACATATAAGAGCTTTACGGTCACACCGGTAAGACCACTGCAGTCAGGCATCCCTACAAGTTTCATCAGATATATAAGAAAGCCTGGTTTCTTGTCTGACAGTATAAACATGTATTGAACTGGGCTAGCCAACCTATATTCTGCATAACTCTGTAAGTGAAATATAATTGCAAAATTATGATAAGTAATGTCACACAATATAAGTCTAAGCACTGGTCTCAAATTCAAAATAAAAAAGGCAGGGCAGCTGAAAATGCCAATGTAATGATTATAAAGACATCACTAATTTTGTTCTATTCAATGCATTATCTATAATTTATTTGGGTTTTCAATTCTGCAGGGAGAGACTTTCACCATCTTCTAAATGTAGTCTTTTTCTAAAACAATGTAACAAATGGTGTAGTCAAAACAAACATTGTGAAAAAGAAGAGTGAAGAGGACAAGAACGAAGATAAAATTATCTTAAAATGCGCAGAGAGAGGAAGATCTTGCTTCAGCTATAAACTTTCTGTTATTTATTGTTCCAAAAAGTCATAAAAATGAATTATGCAATAGTTATAAAATAAACAAATGAAAGGCAACTATATTTATAGGTAAGTATCTATTAAGAAGTGGTTTAATAATCAGGCAATATTTTACCACTATCAACTTCAAATCTATTCTAGACTTGTATTTAAAATGCAAACTCCACAACTACCGCATTAAAATCCCACATCTCACAAATCACAATGCAAACTAAAACCTCTTCTCTACTATGTCAATTTATAAAACCTGAGACTCTGTTTAGTGCTTACCATGCTTTGTGTGTGAGGGAAAAAAAAAAGAAAAAGCAAAAGAAGTTCCAATTAGATTTCGGGTTTAAATTCTAAAAATAAAAGAAAAATAAAACACGATTGCAACTTAAAATTAGGAGTCTCACACTTTTTATAAAAAAGTATGTTTGAAGTGGTAAAAAGAGGATGTAAATATTTCTGAAACTTTTTGTAAAGCTGTTTAGAAGTGCCATAAATTTAGTCACTAGCTGCAAAGCATGAAATCTCAGCAGAACATGATGCATTGTCCCCAGTAAGTAAGAGCTTCTCTTTCTAAGCTTCATATTTGGTCAAATTACAGTAAAACTTTGAGAAGTATCCAATAAGTTCTTCCAGAAAGCTTTTTCATGGGGATGTATACAAGGTTCAAATGAGTAACAGTTAGGGGAAGGACGCTTGCTGAGGTTTGCACTGAGAACAGAGAGTGTTTATGTCATTTTTCATATTTCCATATCTTTCACCTCAGGGTTTGGTGGTTTTAGAAGTGTATTTATTGTCTAGAAATGATGTTGATTTTTAGCTTGCAGATTTTATTTTATGGGTAAATTTTGAGAAAGGTCTAAACAAAAAAAAATATTAAAAATAATAGTTTCCAAAAAGACAGAGCTGTACTTAAAATTCTGAATATATTCTTTTAGAGAGAGAGCAGGCAGGCAGTTTGATTTTTGGAAGCTCTGAGTAACCAATTAGTGCCATCTATACAACTAAAATTCTTCTAGTAGATATATTCAGACATTAACTAACATGGAATGGCCAGAGTGACATATAAATAGACAATGCTGTAAACTCAAAAGGAATGTAACACACATTCTTTCTAATTAAAATTTAAGGTCTTACATACAACTTAAAATAAACTTCCAAGGTATTAGTAATTTGTTAAAAATTGCTTTAGATCTACTGACCTTTGAAATAAATAAATCAATATCCTGTAAGAATATATAATGTACATTCAAGCTACCTATACCTCACATCTCCATATACTCTGCATCACTTCATGGCAATACTGCCAAAAAGAACAGCAATACTTGGGCTAAAATTTTCCATGCAAGTGTCTGCCTCAGACTTAGCTTTTAAATTTAGCTTTTTCAAAGAATTCTCAAGGACCATCCCAATTTCTTCGTCACGAGACTGTTATTTCTCTTCCTGCTACCTTTAGCCTTGCTCTGTACACACCTTCTACAATAAAAGAGACAAATGCTTTGAAAAACCAGCGCATTGTCCTGTAGTCAAAGAATGTAGGATGATAGTTATAAGCAGATACATCCCCTAGTTTCTGTGCTTGAATCTATAGCCTTAAGCTCAATAATGCTATACTAGTAATTAATTCAGGATCATTTATTAAACATGCATCAGTTCTACAGACTGCTCCCCCATCAATCCACAATTAGATATTCATTGAAATGACAGCTGAATCTTCCTTCAAACGAGCGTACTGACTCTCAAGGTTGAGCATCTGTGGTGAAAAAACTGCAGTCACTGTTACCTATAGCAGTTTCTCATATACGTGCATCTTGCATGTGGCATTGTACTTTTTCCTTTGTCTTGCTAACATTTATAAAAGATCAAATTAGCAGGGTGAAAAAGTAGCTTGAGTTTCATAAGTGATTTTACCTCAGCATAATATCTGGTTCCTGTTGGTTTGCAGATAATGATGAATCTGGATTATAAAGACTAACTTTTACTCCTTCTGTGAGCATTTTTATTGGGGGTGACGGTAAGGGAGTAATACAAAACAGGAGTCTGTTTTTCTGAACCAAAAAAGATAGTGGTACCAGGGAAGCCTAAACATCACCCATCAGGTTATTGGAACATTTGCTAACATGCTATAATAAAACATAGATAATGCTGTAACAAATGTCACAGATGAGACCACAAAATACAGGACAAATTAGTTTACATTCATTCATTTAAAATGGTAAGTCTCTTTCCCCTTTAGGCCAGCCACATCTTCTTAGACCAGTCTATCACCTTGAACCTAGACTCTGTTTTGACTGTATAGCTACCTATCTAGAGATGTAATTATCAACAAAAAGCTGCTGGTACTCTCCGAAGGATAATTAATCAATTTTTTTGTATTCAGAATTCAGCCATAAAAAAATTGTTTCTCTTCTTCCAATGTCACATATTGGCAATGCATAAAGATATTTGTCTTACTCATTAATAACACAGAGACAATGTTTCGAAGTTGGAAGTAGTTTTTAAAGTCTTGAAGTTTTAAACCAAACCTTTCACATAGATTTTTTTTTAAAGGAATACTTCAACAGACAAATGCTATTTGTCAAAAGACAATAGCAAGGAAAAATAAGACCGTAGCAGTACTTCTAGCTTCTTCATGGGTAAGAAGAAATGAATTTCTAATTGCTGCATGAAAAAACATACCACATCAGTGTAATGTGACTTGGGATAACTCGGGCCTCAAGTAACTAAAACATGAACTTCCAAATTAGTGAATTAAAATAAAACCTAAAAAGTAGGTACTTCCCTGCAATCAAACTAGGAGCTCTTTTCAACTATACCAAGCAATGAACTCAATTAAAATAAGTAGTTGCATTTGATTCCACGACAGAAAGATGAAATTACATCACTGCTAGCAACAGCAACTGAACGGCAGACAGTGATCATGACACGAACTTTACAGGACATTGCAAGTAACACATAACTAGATTAATTTCAATAATTTAGTGAGCAACTTGGAAGCTAGTCTTTTTTTTTCCATCTACATTTACAAGGAGGATGTTTATACAGGAATGTTTAACAGTGTCTACAAGTACCAAGTGTTTAAATATCTAAAGTACTAATGAATACTTGAGCCATATGGCCAGCCCAGAATGCATACACAAAGCACACCTATAATAATTATCTAAAAATGAATACATTGCTGTTAGACTGATTCTTATTAACTCTTTTGCTTAAGTGGAGAATTCTTTTATCTGCATATTAGATTTACAGTAAATTAAACTTAGATTAAGTCAAAAACATACAAACATACAATTATAACCTATTTGTAAGTCTCCAAACTTTAAATGCTATATTTCAGCAATTTCACTGAAATGTATTTCTTTACCAAGTATTTATGTGAAGAATATACTAGATATTGACTACAAGGATGATCGAAAAATAAGACCAAGGACAGTACTGATCCTGGGACAGGCCAAATGAGGAATAAAAATGTAAGTACACACTGTACTTATTTTTTGGTGGGCTTTATGAATATAGTTATGATGGTGAATGTTTTAAATGCTATGCTCTGCTATCTGCCTAGGATCAAACAGAAACATAAGTCAATCCTGCCTAGTTACACGAAGAGTGATAGCACTTAGGTTTTCTGACCACTCCTTCATCTCACAGAAAAACACAACCGTCCGCCTCTTCTGGGCTACAACAATATAAATTTCTCACAGCAGTAACTAGGAAGTTAGTTGTGTTCTATAATCTCAAGATTTCAGGAGAATTAAAATACCTCTCACATTTCTTAGATTTCCAAACAAACCCCCTGAATTATGCAAGCTACCCATTGAGTTGGGTTCTTCCAAAGCACATGGGGTTTGATGAGAAGTAAACCTTCTCGCAGTTCTGCCACATCCATTTCCCTCCTACTCATGAGACAGCCTTATCCTCTACGCACCCACCTTTTTCACTCCTGAGCTTTCTTACTTTAATTTCCTTTCTTTCTTCATTACCCTCAATTCTCCTGGGTTTCATGTTATGATCTAGGTGTAATTTGTCAGGATTCAAGATGCTACTGAATTAAAAAGGGATATACAGTCACTTCTGTTTTTCATTGCAAAAAGTGGTAGCTACCAAATGGGATGACTAAGCTCTTGTTGGTCAAGCATCTCTAAATAATAATAATAATTAATTGCCTTCAAGCACATCACAACAAAAAATAAAATAATCTCTTAAAAATAATGTAAGAGACCTTTGGATGACCAGGCCTAACGTAATTTCTGTTTTACAGGTGGGGAAAAAATAAAGAGACAGAAACAGAGACAAATTTCTCAGTTTAAAATAAAATCCCAAACCCCAAACAAACAAAAAAAAGAACTCCATATTTACAACTTTATGCATCAACTTCCAGTGTTTCTGAAGTACTAAAACAAAGGCTCTTTTTGCCTGTAAAAGACAGAGACAACTCACTGAGAATATGGCTTCAAGAAACTCCTTTTTTAATCTCGGGTTTCTGACAATGCAGGGGCAATTTCTGTAATGCAGGACAGCATTTATTACTTAAATATCTATGGCAGTCTGAAACCTAGATATGCAATGCTTAGATACACCACTTTGAGAGGGTTATTCAGGTGCAGCATCTGCAGAAGTTTATAAAAATAAGTATTTTCAGCCTAAGTCAAATTATAGTTCTGCAATTTTTCTATTAAATGAAATTTCAGGTTGAGTAGATTGCCAAATTAATCTATTAACATTCAATTCCAGTCTCTAAAACAAGCTTGTCTCAAGATATGGTTGGCCAGGCTCACTCCCTGCTACACTTGGGAGTATTTTCACAAAAGCAGGGTTACTAGTGGAGGCTAAATTGAGCTTGAATGCCCCAGAAGTTTGTTTGGCATCACTGTAATGTCTTCCCTATTGTGCTCTGGGTCCTATCTCCCATGAGAAAACATACAAGTTCTCTTCTTTATCTTCTCCCTCTTTGGGCTGCATTTCATAATTGCTAACGCAGCACTGAAGCATCACAGCCTGCCTCGAGTAGAATTCTCAATACAGAGGTGCAGGGATACGCAGCTACTTAAAGACCCTCTGATGCCACAAGAAAACAGCATATTTGCTTGAGGGAGGGGAGGAACATAAATAGATTGTATTTATATACATAGCTTGGAGTGATAAATATGCATATTTTTTTTAGTGTTTCTATCTCTGAACTGTCTTGTTTTTAAACACTTCCCTCTATGCTCCCAAGCTCCACAAAGACCTTGGGCTCACCATATGGCATTTGCACCCCTCTGATAGTATCAAGGTGAAAATGCATCTTTTTAAATAGCTTTAGCTACTAAAATATACAAAAAGTAATTGCATCACTTTTTTGCAATACAGAGAATTCAAAAAAATGATGAGGTTTATGTGTAAATTTATCAACAGACTACCTGTTTCTTCTCTTTGATCATAAGCTGCTACTAATATTGTCATGTGAAATCAGAGCACTCTTTCTCCAAAAGAAAAAAAAAAAATCATAAAAAAAATTAATTACATCAAGTGAAGAAATTACAATAAGCTTGACCAGAGCCAGACAGAAAGTAATTAGAAGTGTTATTTCCAGCATTAAAAAATAAGGGTGAGGAGTCATGAGAAAGGACAAAACATGCACTTTGTTTTCTTTGCATAGGATCAATACAGTATATAGAAAGAAGAGGTATTTTCACACCTCTAAGAAGTCCTACTCCTTTCCCCCTTAAAAAAATATTCAGTCCTAACAAAATCTGAGTCTTCTGACTTAGCAGAACTCCTACCCCTACCCCACCAATTTCTGTTGAATAACCACTGAAATGGCTGTTTCATATATGCATCTACGTTCTCCAAAGCAAGGAAAGTGTTCTTCACTGCTGCTTAGCATCACACATTGTCAATGGTGTCAGTGTCACTAAGCACTAAGATAGAAATGGAAGATCACTCAGCCATCTATAACCAGCAACCTTTCACTCCATCCTTACCCACGGTAGAGAAAAAACATACTGTACATATACACCTGACCTCCACCTTGAATTATTTAAATCACTGTGTTGAAAAACAAATGTGAGCACATCAACGAAAATCCAGTTCACATATTATTGAGCCTAGAAAGCCTAAATGACAAGGAAGGTCATCAACCATTGCTCTGGTGTAAGTTTTGGTGTGTTCTGTGCGTAACCCTAAGTGTCTCCCAGGACCCAGCACCAGCTGCTGGAGGGGTCATTTCCTTCCCCGCTGCCCCCTGCTCTGTCACCACAACAGCTACACTCCCCTGCACCAGCGAAATCAACAAACAGTAAAAAGCACTGAAATGAAGACTTTCACATGACTTTGACAGAAGACAGCAGCGATCACTCCTGGAAGAACAATGGATCTTAACCACATTCAGAACGGGAGACTCAACCCTTCAATTTAGCTTTTCCCTCAAGTGTCTCACACTTTCAACTATGAACTAATCAAGCTAAAAAGGCAGAGGGAGAGAGATTGTCATTTCTATTTTTAAATACAAAGGAGACAGTCAGGTACTATCAAGATGAGGGCTAGCAAGATTGACACAGGTAGGATTTATGTCTAACAATCATGTTGGTTAAGGAAGGCACACACCACTACAGACCTTTTTCAGCAGACTTGCAGAGTATGTTTCTGTGCAAGAAAAACAGGCTTGAATATTGTATTTCATTAAGATGTTCTGTAATCCCATGGCTGGCCCGTTAAAGGAATATCACTGGAATTTTTTGTAATCGACATTCTTTTTCATCATAAAAAGGAAAACTTAGTATCTCACAAAAACTTTTATAAAATCCTCTGCCTTTCTCACAGCATGCAGCAAGCATCATGCAGAATTCAATGTAGTTCTGAGTCTATACATTAATTTTTATAATCCAAAGATGAAGTATCACCAGGGTTCCCAATTACTTGCCTAATATATTTTTGAAAATTAGGCCTAGACAGTCTTATAAATAAAAGACTTATAAAAAGGCCTAGACAAGCTTATAAAAAGCATATTTTACATTCAGAAAAGTTCCTAAGACATTCTTTTCTTTTGACACTGAAGAACCCCATTTTCTCCATTTGGAATGTTCATCAAGTCATGTTGTGTTTTAATGGACAGATTCTCACCCAAATAAAAAAGGCTGGATTTAGATACGGTCACATCCAGAAGCAGATAGCCCAGGTTAACCTCCTCTTGTGGAGGTAACTGAAATTTTAGATCACTGAAATGAATGTCTTAAAAACAGGTACTTCAATAAGTCCTGCAATACCAAACTGTATGGACAGTTGTAATTAAGACAGAAAAAGACAAATTAAATGCAAAACAGCAAGTGCTTTACTAAGAAAAAGTGATGCTACAATGTGGAAGTAAACTATTGGACCAGAGTAAGATTAAGAGTGGAGTTCCTTACAAACCATTCTGAGAACTGACCTATGGCAAAAAATGGAACAAAAAAATTGAATCACAATAATGACACTTGATGTCAGGAAAAAAAAATAAATTGGAACTACTATCAATACAGAGGAAGATCAGAACATCATATTGCAAGAATAGCTTTTGAGGACCAAAGCGATACTAAGGACAAAATGCAATAGCACAAAGTCAAGGTCAAGCACCCTGGGAACAGGGAAGAATTTCTACTGTAAGCTAGAGGATCATCAGCTGGAAATAACAGAGAAGGAGAATGACTTGGATGTATTAATCAATCAGGATGAATACAAACTGTCAGAGAGATACAGCTGCAAAAAAAGCAATTGCAATCTAGCGGTATCAAGGGAGGAATTTTCAGTAGAGATAGGGATGTATTAAAGCCATTTTATAAGGAACTGGTAAGATCTCAACTGGAACTCTCAGAACATTTTTGGTCACCTGTCTTAAAAAACCCCATGACTTTACTTGAAATATGTGCAGAGAAAAGCTATGAGAATAACCTGGGAAGCAAGGAGAAGATAGTACAAAGAGCACACTAACAGAGCCTGGTTTAATTAGCCCAGTAAAATGAAGGCTGAGAGGCAATGAGAGTGCTCTCTATAAACGAATCAGAGAGGTAAGAAAAGGGAAGGAGAAAAACTCTTAAGCTATAGACAGCACTGGCACACAAGAAGTGGATATTAACAAGCAGAGCTGGGAACTGGAAGTTCTTGTCATCAGGTGAACAATATTCTGAATGGTTTTTCCCAGCAGAAATCGGGGCAAGAAACTTCACAGGAGCAAAAGGATGCTTATACACAAAACTACTGCTATTGAAGGCCAGAAGATCCCGGCAGTCCTCTTTTCCACAGGCCTGTGCCTTACCCATATTCCAAGCTCAGGTGCCACTTTTTTGACTGTCATTCCTTCCACATTTTCTCTTTTCCTACGTATATTGCAAAGGCACAAGGCTATCTGCATGCACTTCCCCATAAAACCTCCTCACTCTGAGGTATTCCTCTGCTCAGGGACTCTAGCCCCAAGGCTCAAACACTCACCTTTTCTGACATAACCACTAGTGTACCTAAAGGTGTAGAAGTAGTTGTGTCAGGCTCTCCCTTAAACAAAACCCCTGAGTATTTTTAACGGCTGCAATACATGCCAATACAGCAGCACCAGAGAGCAACTTTACAGTTCATGCTGTTCTGCATAATTAATCGGTCTGCCAATTCTAGCTTTTTCTTCCCATCCTTGTATTGTAATCCCAGAGAAAGCTGGTAATAAACATCTGTTCCATGCTGCATCGTAGAACAAACTAAATCAGCTAGTCAACCACTCTAACTATACTATTTAATGTAAGAAGATCCCAGCATCCTGGGCAATTTACATGAATTTTTCAATCTTTAAAAGAAACATTGTCATGTAACATGTAATTAAAAACAAACACAGTATCATACCAATAATAAATTTTAGTATTTAAATGCTAAAAAGCTAATGCTTTTTAAAAATAAGGTTCTAATTTCAAGATAAATCAATAAATAGGGGTGCTTAAAAGTAATTACACGTGAATAGAGTTCTCTTCAATCTGCTTAGTAACTTTTCACCACTAATTAGAACCAGCTAAGATCATGCACCTGAACAATTAGAGCCAGACAATAGCTTGATACACACTGTTGCAATCCATCTCATATCTAAATCTTTCCAATCTTGTCTATATACTATACCTGTAATACTTAAATAAACCTACAGTATTAGCAGCCCCAAAGGGCAACTATTATTTTCAAACATGGAGATAGCGGACTATCAAAACACTGCTTGTTCTACCCAAAAGTTGCGCATTATCCTAAGGAAGGTCATTATGCTATAAAATGCCATATGTTATGGAAGTTCCACAGCCAGAAATCCAGAGAAGACTAGCAATGGCTTTCCTCAGCAATGACCCCGAGTTATCTAGCACACTAATTATTTACATAAATCCGGCCAGATTATGAATGTGCATCCAGCAAAGCAAACGTGTAGGCACATCCCAAATCCCTGGTGTTCAGACCCGCCAGGATTCCTACCCAGTCAGCCATGAGAAAACACACACATAACCTAAAACTGCAGAGACACTGGTGGAAGACTACAGTACTTAAACCTGGCTGCAGATCCAGAGGTCAAGATTGCATGCATTTTTGTGTTTCAAAAGTGGATGGTAACAGAATTTGGGCATATCTAAACACAGAAGTGTATGCTTAGTTAAAAATGTGAACTATATGGACCACTGATACAACTACAAGCCTCCCCTTTAGGTACGGTCGATGGCAGGAAAGGTGATTAACTCTTTACCTAGGGACAGGGAGGTATTTTCATTCGGTATGAAACCATAGATACATTTAATGTCTAATCCTGTATTAAACTTCACTTAAATTGCTTAATTTTTTTCCCTAATTTCAGCCACTGTTCTATTGATCAAATGAACAGTTAGGAAGTACTTGTCCTTCCAGTTTGCTAGAGCTTTCACTTGCAGATACTGTGCTAACACACTGATCCTAATTACTGCTGTTATTGAGAACTCAGTGCCAGTTTTCAAAGGCACTTGAAGCCAAATTTGGCTTGGGCAATTATGTTATTCCCTTGCTAGCTAGGTTTACTCCCTTTCAGCTAAATTCAATCTCTGCATCACCATACTCTTATGTCTAATGAAAAGACCCTAAGCAGGTCATATGTCATCCATTTTTAATAAAATGTAACTGTCTCCATCTAATATGTGGTCCAGCCTGATGCATGCATACAGTAAAAAAAAAGAAAAACATATTAAAGAGGGCAGCACAGTGATCAGGGAGAGAAAATCAACTGTAAATACTAAGCTGGTGTGAGAGAAGGTAACTTGGAAAGGAAAGTGCACCTTGCTGCTTCAAGAGCTACATTCCTGGAGAGAAACAGCAAGCTGCTGCTCTTTCAGGATCAGGTATACTTAGAAGTCTCTCTGCATGGACGATATTGATTCGGAGGCATTCCTTATGTAATGACCATCTGTAACATTATAATTAGACTGAGCAGCATACGTGCTGGATTCCTTTTCAACTCTGCGGGCGTGCAGCCCTTTACCTGTAACTGGCATATTACGTGTCTTTGGCAATGACCTTTCACTGTGGGATTCGTCCTTGCAGGCTAAATAGCATTCTCTGCTTAAACATATTTAGTCTTCTAACCTGGAAACATTCAAGGTCATGTTGGACACGGGTCTGAGCAACCTGATCTAGTTGAAGATGCCCCTGCTTATTGCAGGAGAAGTTGGACTAGACGGCCTTTAAAGGTGCCTTCCAACCCAAACCCTATGATTCTTTGGAAATACACAGTAATCTCAGTAGACATCAATATTTTCAGTGTTTCTCTAAAAATCACTCATTTAACAAGAATTATATGATTGCTGAATTTACTTGACTCACTAATTAACATTATGAAGGATTCCGTGACAACAAATTAATAAGATATAATAATTTACATGAATATGTTTTTTCTAAAAATTGCTACAGTAGCATCACTGACTTTCTGTTTCACTGTCATTTTTCCTCCTACTGCTGACCCAGGGAAGAGATTCTTGTTGGTGTACGAGTCACAAGAAGGCAGTATGTTATTTTCCCCATGTAGGGTTTGCTCATTACTTTTGAAACAGATAAAGGAGTTTTTATTTTAATGGCACATTCTTTGAAAAAAAGAAGAAGATTGAGGAAAATGGGTAAAATAATATAGCAAAGTTCTAAATCAAATGCGACACTGAAAATCTAGTAATTTTTTGTGTAGGTCTTTCCTTAAATTTCAAGAAATTGTGGACAGAAAATGCAAAGATACTAATACAAGAAAATACATTTTAAAAAAAATAGCACTTACACAAGAAGAAGAATCACAAGGTTAGAAACAAAGACTATCTATCTTGGTGCTCTGCCCTATGGAAATCCAACTAGGCTTTTACAATTATTTAAATCACAGTATGGATCTGCAGGATCAGGAGCAAGCTCCACCCTCTGACGGTTTCTTCCACGTGCCTCAATTTCTCAGTGATGTGAGAACTGTGCAACACAACCGCAGGACAGCTTTATCTGATCGCAGTATCTGTTGACAATGTCGAAGTTGTTAATATCCACCAACTACTGGTGGCTATGTAAAGCACAATCTCAGACTAGTTCCCTAAAAATATGTATCTGCATCCCAGGATGACAGCCTTCCAACTGATTGCCTTTTCTGCTATCTTTTCTAGATGTAATTTGTTCTCTTCAAAACCCAGATTTGAAGCACATCAGCAAGAAGTTGTGAGAAACTGACTACAGTAATTTTTAAGTCTCCATGCCTCCCTGTAGGTCCCTGATTATATACCATGTTATGTATACCACTTCACACTCAGATGAAGTAAAATATATTACATACTTTCAGATGAAGCTATGGCATAGATAAAATTATAGTTTGTTACAAGCAGTAGAATTGCACAGCAAAGTGCATTCTTTCAATAACTTCAGCACACCACATGACCAGAAAAAATTCGTAACATCCTTTTTCTGCAAGATCAACATGACTACCTGTGGTAAAGCTCAAGTCTCAATTACTATGAAGATCACGGTTCAATATTTAGCCTGAAGTAAAACATACATTAATGCTGTTCTTCCTTTGTAGTACTCCTCCTTCTCAAGATGGAATATAAAAGGAAGAAAACTCATCCCAGAAGCAGCAAAGCTGCTGCAAACAGCACTGGCTCAAAGCGCAGAAAGCAACCAGCCAGAAGAAGCCCCCATGGCATCACCTGAGCCACAGGAAGCACCAGTAAAGCAGCCTCACTGGGATGAAACTGCTGACTGGACAGCATGACACATCCTACAACGTCAGACTATGACTATCCCTCTGATGTAAAGACTTGTGGGACACTTTTGAGAGAGCAGAGAATGGAGATCAACAGCGTGTTGCAAAGAGCATCCAGACCAGTAATCCTAAACCATAACCCTTGATGGAGATGACAGCTGTTTGGTAACAAAGACCTCAGCTCGAAGGTATATTGCACGATACAAACAACAATACAAACCAAACACATTCAATATCGCCTGCTTTCTGGATGTTATTAAGAAAGGCTTCCCTCATAAGATTATTTCTTTTGAAAATATAAACACCATAATGACCTTTCCTTCCTACACTTAATATGAAATTTAACTTGGAAGTCAAGAAATTTGACTAGGAGCACCAAGCTGTTCCTTAGAGGAAAAAAAAACAACAACACCCAAACACCAAAAAAACCTCCCCAAAACAAACAAACAAACAAAAATCCTAAACTTAAAAGTATGTTAAAACTGCTAGTGAATTTCCTACAAAAAATATGCTGTAGAATTAAATTACAAATACATCATTAATAGGATGCTGAGCTAGAATAAGATGCACAATAAGAACATTACAAAACTAAAATTAAAATCAGTGTTGTATTGAACACTGGATGTTCTTGCTGTGTTTGAGAAAAATATTTCATTATTCACTGTTAATAAGAGTATTGTGGAAGTCAAAGGTATAATCCTAAAAATCACACATGAAATTGAAACATCCAGCAAAAACACCCTTTCTCCTGTCATTATTAAGCTTATAAAATATTTTTAATATTTTATTTTTATTGCAAAACTTCATGAAGCGCTTCCTTTCCCAGCCTTTAGATACTGTGAAAACTTCAAAGCAATGCAAAAGCTTCAATGGACATGAAATATAGCTGTGTTCTTTTAAATAGGGTTCTGAAACTAATTAAGTTGAAATACTGTAGAAGATGCTACAATAGGAAAAAGCTGATGAACCTATAACTGCATTTCAACTGGGCACACTGTGGGAGAATAATTTTTTTTTCATATAGCAGCCAATGCTTACAGGCATTTAGAAAATTGTTAAAGTAATTGGAAGAAGTAAAGTAAGCCACAACTCTACACATTTTTGAAAGGCAGACACCGAGATAAGAAGCTTAGGTATGTTGATAAACCTCCCTGGAAGTGGCTTTGCTTCATGTATTGCCTTTTTTCTGGAGACAGTTTTATTTTCTGTGCTCTGAAGCCTTACACTTTGATTAGAAACCAACTTTTAATTGTGCTGAACATATTTTAAACAGGAGCATTTTAAATGCACTATTCTCTCCTTCCTATATTTAGTGGCTTTAGATGATAAAGTTCATTTTCTACTGCTTTACCACCTGTAGGGTAGTGACAGTAATGGCTCAAACAAAGAGAACAAATGCCTAGTTGAAACAGGCACTAATGAAACAGAAGACAGTTCTCTGCTGCACAAAGGTGCAAGTGTGAATACGAGTTCTCCAGACTAAAACTGCCCCCTGTATCTGCAAATAATTAGCTGCACTGAAGTGAGCAGGTTGTACATGTAGTTTTCTTTATGTATTGTTCAGTATTCCCCATGAGTGGTTCAAACTCACAGTATCTAAGAAGTCCCTTAGACCTAAAACAGAGTTTTACTCTTCACAGGATTAATTAAACACAAAATACAAGAAAGCAGAAGAAACTAATACGTAGAAGAAACCAGAGCACGGATGCTTGTTGGATTACGGGGGCTACATCCTTTCTTTGATGCAAACATTTGCATTTTTTTAGCTTTTGCTTGTTTTCACTTTTTAAAAAAATGCTAATGCTGAGTGATTTTTTTATTTCTTTTGCAACGAAAGGGGTGGGGAGCTATTCTTTCAAAACTGTCTTGACAGATTACAAGAAACATATTTCTTTTAAAAAGGCTACATTACTCCAGTCATTTTTCAGATTTTCATGAGTAGATTATTTGCACTTTAACGTATGATCACTTCAAAATGTAAATAAAAATAAAATAGTTATAGCAATCTGTGGTGGACTCGCACAAAAGAACATTTGAGTAGCTCTGCAGCTATGTTTCAGTAAGTATTTTATCCAACTTCCAGACATTGCACAATGCTCAAATCATCAAACATTTATTAACATACTTTATAATCACATTCTAATAACCTCTTTCTTTCTTGAAGCAAATCAGAGATAATAAGCAAACAGAATCTCTGATCTGAAAGCTTCAATTTCTTAAAAGCTGGAATAAATCCTGACCTGAATTTTACCATTTTTTTTACCCACCATTCTCTTCATACAAGAAAAGATTAAGTATTTTCCAACCAATAATTACTCCTTATGAGTAATCCAGTAACAGCAATGTGGATGTCAGCATTCAAAAGAAATGCTGCAAACAAGTACACAAGTTCTCATATTTCTATCTGGTAACCATGGTGAAGGCTGTCCTTTTGGACAACAAGGAGAGGCACTTGGGTCTCAGTTCAGAAAGAGCTCACTCCTCTTTAGAAAAAATAAAACCTACGATACCCACATGAAACCTGGGAGAAAAAGACAAATTGAAAAATTAATGTTAAAAATACTGCAGCCTGCAGCACTACGAGCACTTAATACAAGTGCTTGCATTGTTCTCTGAAAGCACGTCCACTCACACGGAGTTGAATGTTGCAAGCATGGCAAAGTAACCTTGCTCCGCACACAAATCTCGTATTAGGGCAAAATGTTCCAGGGTTCTCTGACATGGTGATGTTTTTTGGAAATGTCTCCAAACCCAAATGGAAATAAAAGGCCACAGATGCAAATGGTACCTTAGTCCTCACTATGTTCAACTATTCTTCAGGTTTGTTTGTGGTTTTTTTTTTTAAAAAAAGTACTTCCACGCTCCAATATTCCAGCAAATTGTGAAAGAAAACTTATTTATGTCTTGTAAAAATATGAAGCCCATCAAGCTCAGCATTAACAAATTCCTAAGAGAGACCAAGTCGATCATAGCTGAATATAAAGACAAACATTTTGCCTTCATTTTTAAGCTTTGCTTCATGATTTTATTCTGCAAGTTTACATGAAAGCAAGTTTTAGTACTCACAGTAAAATTTGGCAATCATGAGGAACCATTTTTATACTTGTTCCTCTTACCTTACAATTCTTTCCTCCTACAGGCTGAGCTAATTAAAGCTAAGACACTTCTAAAACATGCACAATGGATACATTTGAAGTTTACGATGAAAGAAAGTGGTAGAGTGTTTATAATGTCTTATGACCTAAGAAGTCGGTGTTTAATAATGAATGGTGTTCTACAACTTGGCCTTGGTGCTACCAGATCTGTGGACTACCACTGCAATGTTAAGAAGGTATCGGCTTATGCTTTTTTTTTTTTTAAAACCTCCAGTGGTAATTAAAACAACCCCTGATTTAGAGTTTAATTAAGAAACAAGATAATGGGATAATAAAAGTCCTATTTAAAAAGCTTAACATTTTCAATCTGATATCTCAAGTCAATTAGCAGACTGCACTGCGCGTCTTTTAAAGGAGCACTGCCAATCCTTATTATTGGCTCCCCACATACTTGTTTAAATAAGTTCCTTTCCTGGTGCAAAAGTGGGAGTAACTGATTTTTTTTTTTAACCTCCTGAAGCAAGGAAATAAAAATAGTCCAGAAGATTGGTGGTGGGTTTGGTTCTGGTTTGTTTTTTTTAAAAATTTTCTTAAAAACATGACTGAATATTTGGCAGCTCGAAAAAACTATGGTATTGGACTAAGTCACACGGTATGCAAATGTCATCCAGTATTTTAACATGAGGACCCTCATGGGTCATCTTCTATTAAAAAAGTCTTGCTCCCTTTTGCTCTGCACTGTCATTGTCCACTGTACCCACTGCAGCATTGGGGTGCTGCATGAGTACTCCAAATTATCCCTGGGTCAGTCAGCACACATGGTATAGACATGCCTATATGCTTTATGGAATTTGCGCCAAACAAGGAGTCAGCATCAATAATGTCTTTATCAGTAAGGTAACACTAATGATTTTTTGCACCTACTCAATATTTTCTTCAAAATTGCAACAAAAAATTTCCTGCTTTTTCTTGTTGCAGGAGCAGAATACAATCAGCCTCTCTGGGGTTTCATTAGTGCTAATGCCGAAGATGAATTTATATCTACTTAACTGATTACATTAACCAATTGCTCACTGAAGTGATCTCTGTGGATCCTGATACGAAATCAGCATAGGGGAATTCGCAGTGGTTTCCTCTTAGATTAATTCAATGTAGAACTGGGGAAACAGATCACTTATCTAATCATGGCTCAGCTTACTACACAAAGACCAACTTCAGAATTTTCAAGTCAAATATTTCAGTATTTTCAATTTAGCATTTTCAGTATTTCAGATCTGAGTTGGAAAAGTAAGTTGAAATGGCCAGACATTCAGGGCAAGATTTATGAAGCCAGAACAAGGGAGGAAATCTCAGACAAGAAAATGACAAATTTTCAAAGTTAACATTACTTTACAAACAGTAATAATAACTGAACCTGACAACCTAGACACAACTTAAGAAATTATCACTGAAATTTAAACTGATAAGCAGGTTAAAATAACAAAAACACAAATAAAAAAATAGTGAAAATCCAGGACAATAATCCACAATTAGTTTTCGGTAAGAGTCAGCTTTCCTTTGTTGCCTTTGTCCTACTTTGCCTGACTCACAGAAACAACCAGAATTGAAGAGCCCTAATTTTCAAGTGCATTCTGGAGTATTTTCCGGCAACGTTATAGATATAACTTGTATGCTCCTCATTTTACACTTAAGGCATCTGGCTGGAGGCTCTATCAACACATAAACTAAGAAACACAGGTCTTTGTTTGTTTGCAATAAGGGAAGGACCAACGAAGAAGTACAATGTAAGCACAAGGCTTCAGAACTTATTCTCCTTATAGGACAAGAGAAAAAAAAAAAAGTCATTACACATTTATCCTCTGCTTTTACAAACTATCTATCCACAATGCAATGCAAAAATAGTACGAACAATAGCTGGTTATCCCCCCTCACCGCCACTACCCCAAGTGCTGTCCACAGTTTGTGGGGTCACATCGTATGCCTATTGGAGAGGCAATTTTTTTCTGCAAACACATCAACTCAACGATTACTGAATTTCCAGTGAAATCTGAACTCGCAAGCGAAACAGTAAGTTCTCAGTAAGATACAAGCTCAGCTAACACCACGACCACCACAGCCCTTAGCCATGAACTGTGGTCTACACCCACTCACAACAGAAAAACCACACTTTTCAAACCCATATATGTACTAAAGATTCGCAACCATGCACTCTGGAGATCAAGTTTTATTCTTACTGACTTGTAGGCTTCTTCCAAGGCCACAGAAGTGTTTTCCATGGATACAATGTTTTGCACACAGAGCACATTTTCTCCTTTCCTGTCCACCCTTCACCTCCTTTTCTTGAAATTTTGTCTGATCTGCTGGTTGCAGAAAAAAAATCTGAACTAGGGTAATACAAATAGTGACTCTATTTGCCTTTTAACTAATAAGCTACCAGATGCCCAACTACTATTATAGATTAACAGGGGCAGGATTCAATTTATTTATTTATTTGTTGTTGCAGAGAAGGCAGGGAGAATGGAGGAAATGTGTTTGCTTTTTTGTATTTACAGCTCTTGAAAACCAGAAAACACAGGGGAAATCACAAACTCCATAACCACAAGAAAACAATTTATATTGCGAGTCATTTTAGTATGTGAGGAGGAGTATCAGACCACTGCTTCCTTACCCTTAAAGCATCAAAGATGCAGGTCGGTCAGCCAGTTATTAAAGGACTTTTGAGGCAGTAATGTTCTCTGCAAAATAGCACACAGGTTCTTTAAATGTCACTACAGTTTAACTGTTGCTACTAGAAAAAGCAGAAACGCTTCATTCCAGTTTGTTCCACCTGCGTGGTTTTGCTGAAAAATCCACCTAAACTTTATTTCTAATATAACCTGCAATAATAAACATAGCTTAACCTTTTCTCCCCCTCTCCAATTCATGCTTCACTCATTTGAAAAATCTCAATTTTCTTGACTTGAGTCTTTCTACACTTTTTCCTCTCTTTAGACCCATTTGGAGCTGTGAAGATGTCCCTTCCTCCATTTAAGCCTTTTATTTTATGGTACTTATCTATTTTTAGACTTAAATGTTTCAGTCAATATGAGGCATTAGAATAGAAAATAATTGTTGTGATCTGTTCCTCTATGTTGCTTAATGAAGTAAAAAGGAAAGTTGTGTAGCAGTTTGGCAGTCTTAGTGGCTGTAAAGTGTCATTAAGTAAGAGATGGCAAGTTTTATCACGCACCTCTGACTACTAAATTCACAAAACAAACAGAAGGTTTGCCATGGGAGGTAAAGAGAGATCAGGCAATATCCTCAAGTCACTCTTCCAGTAAAACAGCGTGTGGTTACTAAAATTGCTATGGGAACATGGGAGTTCATCAGAAACATACAGTTCTAGGTGAAAATGTTCCTTAACCTTTTACACTACCACTACTTAAAAAAAAAACAAAACAAAAAAAACCAAAAAAAAACCCCAAACAAAAAACAAGCTGTAAAAAGTCTGGTGCCTGTATACCAGGAACAACTAAAACACTAAATTTGAAACAGTGTCATGCTCAAATCTTTTATGCAGTCTTTGTTGTTAAGCTGTAGTATTTGACTAAGGAAAGAAAGTCTCCGCATGTGTCCTCCAGTAATGTACATCACTTGATTTTAACACATTCTTTAATTGCAGCTGAAAATCTGAGGCCACGGTGAAGGGGTAAACAAGAGACAACTGTTTTCTTTTGAGCCAGTGCTGCATGCAATTATTCTGCTCAACGGACTCCTCATCTGATTTTGGAGGGAAGTAAAGTTATATTTGGGTATCCCCACTGTGCACACAAATTCTGCTCTGACTTCCCTCTATGTTTTATGGTTTCTTGATAATGAAAGTGTATTAAAAAAAATATAAAATCCTTCAGCCAAAAGAACTGCTAAATTCACCAGAATTTAACTGCCTACCTTATTATTCATCGCTCCTCTTTACCACCTATCCTGTTCCCAGGCATTCACAGTTCGTGAAACAAGGGCTTACTCCCTCTAAACACCAATTTAAAAGTATCTTTCAGGACAAAGTAAAACAGTATTCCTCAACAGATAGCTATTACAACGCCTCCACAAATGTACTGGGACTCTGTATCTTGCTCATTATAATTGTCACCCTGAGGAAGCATTAATTCTTCAATTTCTGCAAAATGGCCAAAGTATGTTCTAGAAATGAATATAAATGTCAATTATTAAAACCGATGTTTCAAATGGAGAATTCAGGTTACACATGTTATTTGAGTCACAAAACCTGGCTTCTCAAAATACAAATGAAGTTTTCTAAACTAAATATAATGCCAAGAAGAAAAAAAAAAAAATTATTCATGTAGCATATTTCTCTCTGCTTCCTGTCATTTCCCCCATCAGGACAGTGACACGGGAGAACAGCAGAGGGCATTTGAAATTTTTATGACTTTTCCAAGGTCATGGGTATTACGGATGTGATTTAATAAACCAGACCAGCTGGGTTGATGAAGCACAAGGAATGAATTAGCTCATAAAAAAAATTAATCAAGAAAAAATAAATAACATACACAGGCTTTTTGCTTTCAACAAGTAAGCTATCTATCAGACAATGAGATTCAAAAAATTACTAGCAGAAATAACAGAAAACTGATCACACTGGTATCTGAACATATCCGGAATATAATAACTATCAAATCTGGCCACAGGGACTTGGCAAACATGAAAATGACCAAACCAAGAATGTAAGACTAACAATAATGCAAAAAGATTCCTATTACATAGTGAATCTTTCTCCATAAGAAATATTTTCTATAGCCTTGATAACCCGAGGAGTGTATATAAGTTATTCAAATAATAATGACTATGTTTGGCATCCAAAGACCTGAAAGACAGGATTATGTATTTAGTTAAATATACCCTAAAAATTACACCCAGTTGTTCATTTCCATCAGAAGGCACAGGAACTCCTACGCCACAAGAAGCTCTAAAACATCTCCTGCATGATTGCCACACTGATGTAGGCACAAATGGCTAGTGTGAAAGCAGCTCCTAGAGAAAGCAACACACCCCAGTGATTTTAGGACTAGCTCAGCTCCATCCTCTATCTATCTCTTCCCTCACTTCTCCAGATTCTCTACTTCTATAAAACCTTATTTTACAAAATACAGTCCTACTAAGATGCAAATCTGAAGATTCACTTACACTGTTTTTAACTACGCTATAAACAACATAATTGTCAAAACCCACTCATCCACTCACCCACCACTCCGCTACATTTGTATTGCCAGAAGTAAAACACAAAGAAGCTAACAGCAATAATACACTCTAGACCTGCACAATAGTTGCAGCATAAAATTAAAGACAATAAAAGAATTTGTGGATTTCTCACTTTGAGGTATTGGCTGTGTCTCAGGCGTACTTATTTATTACTTCAGAGTATCTGACAGCACAAGAATAGTTCAGATTGTGTCAACTGTTACAACACACAATATGAATATTCTCGTTCCCCTCTATTCACAAAAACCAGAGTTAAGACATCCTGTTTCCCAGTAAGCACTGCTTCGTGGGTTCTATTCCTGAACTCACCATCAATGTGTGGTGTCACCTTTTGCTAATATTTTACCTCCATGTGCATTAGTCTGTCTCAGATTCCAGAATTCAAATATTTCTCTTCTGTTGTAAAACTTCTAGCAATTTATAAATAGAACTCATATTAAAAACAGTATGGCAGAATTCCAACAGACTTTATTCAAAAATACATTCTTCTAAAAATGTAATTCCACTCCTAATTCACAATTGCCCGCTACTCTTTAAGTTGTCACACCTAAAAGGTCTATCTTGTCTTTGACAACACTGATAGAGAAAAAAAATATACCCAGAACCTTACTTCACTGCAAAGACTGTGTTTCATTATGATAAAGAAAGGGTTAATTTTGCATTTCCAAAACTTGTTGGAAGTCTAATTTAAGAATTTAATCAATGAAATAAACAAGACGCCAAGGGGAGGGGAGCAAATATTAGAAGCAAATGGTAGAATGTTTCAGTGCATTATTTTTTTCCTTTAAACAAACCATAATTTTTAGATTAAGTAAGTGCGAAAAGAACTGCGTTATTATTACTGCTATGTTCTGTAATGAGCACAGCATACTTTTATCACCAGGGAACATTGTGGGTTAGGATGCATTTCATGTGAAATTTGAGCAGTACCTTCCACTGGCAGAATACCACTGTCAAAAAAAGCGTCACAGCAAAACCCTACTTCCAGGCTTAGCCTGACAATAATTTATGTTATATTCTATAATAAGCTTTCTATAAACTTTCTCAATTTATTAAATATAGCAATATAACATTTTACAACCTTCTTTTTGTTCCTAACACCTTATGAAAGCTAAATGTGAATTCAGTCTAATAATTGGCTTGTAGATTCTGGTTTTACAAACCTCAATCTTCTCGTAGGTTTAAAAAACAACCATATGTACACAAGACAGCAACTCCGCAGAAGCGCGGCCATCCACCGCTCTGCTTTCCCTCGCAAGCTGTCCAGCTTCTCCATCCTCATGCTAGTGTTTGCAGTGGACTTAGGCCTGACTCGCTTCTACAGCCATTGTGAACGGCCAAGGGCAGTCCCAGGTACCGCAGGACGCCACATCTCGAAGTCCCCTTGGTTTGGGGACTGCGCACCTGAATGATGGCTTAGCACACCACCCTGATGCCTGCAGACCTGCTCCCACAGCAGCGCTGAGCCAGCAATGGACACGGGTTTATGGTCATTCCTGTGTCGCACATCAACTCGGGCAGAGGTGCACCTAGCTACGCAGCTTGTCACGCTGAAGGAGAGGCAACGCACAATTTTAGCAGACAACGTATTAAAAACAAAGAACATTGCTGTTTGTTTACTTGTGAACAGGAGGGGCAAAGCTGCACAGAATCCAAATCTTCCACAGCGCTTCCAAAGCTTTTCCTACAGAGCATTAGCACTGTATTAAATTTACTATCTAAAGAAAGCACTGCAGAAATGTCAAGGCGTATCAGTTAACAGGTTAAAACACTGATATGAGGAAATATGTAAGTGCTAGACTAAAATCAAGAACTGCATTTAGCAATAGTGTGAAGGAACGTTTTCCAATTGTGGCAGAAATATGCTATTTTTAAGTACAGCAAAAAGGGATCCTGCTGCAAGGAATTTATAAATGTGTACCTTACTCAGACACAAAGCAACAAGTTAAAAAAAAAAAAAAACACCACTAATTTCAGACCTTCTTAGGGAAATGAAACATGAAGTTATCTGTCAAAAAAACGTACTTTCTTAATGCAGAACACTGCAGATTTTAGAAAGAAATCTGCAGCAAATTAGGCTCAGCATTTAAAATGTTGAAGCTACTCAGAGGTGCACTAGTAATTAGTTTTAACATATAATCTTTATGTCCCAATCACCAAATCCTACAATATTAAATGTGAAGTCAGATTAGAGATTCACAGAAGAAATAGAAAAAAAAGTGTCCTTGAAATGCTACTCTGCTTGTTGGTCCTACTAGCTAGGAGCTAGGAGTAGTACTAGAGCTAGTACTACTCTTAAAATAAACTAAGTCAATAATCATAAAGAGTGACAAGAGATCAGAATCCAGGTCCCAAATTGTTTGTTTCCTGCACTACAAGTTCTGTCAAGAGTAACTGAAACCACAACTATATGCCCAAATGCTATTTTAAAATTAAATATGGAATATCACAAAATTTACATTCCAGGCACAGAGCTACTATTGCCTCTGGTCCTTTATTCTGTGTATTGTTTTTACTTCTTTTCAATGCTTTCATTCCCATCAAATAGCTCCTTATTGTGCATGTTTCACATTATTAATACAATACCAGGTGATGCTAACTGCAGTAGTAATGGTTAATTCTTGACAAAGATTCCAAGTCTGCCAGGTTATAAGCAACTCGTTATTTTTCATTATCTAATAGCGACTGAGTGATTTTAATAAAGTGAGTTTCACTGAAGAACGCATATGCATTGCTATAGCACTTTTGTACATCTCCCACTAAGTAGCATTTCTAATGAAAATTCACTTGGACAGCTTAACATAAAACCCAAAATGGAAAATGTGACAAACTGACTAGAACTATGCAGTTTTTAGAAAGGGCCAAAACGAATTAGGAACCTTTCACAAAAGCTAAGTACAATTCTGTTGACAAAGGAGACCCTTTGATTTGTGGATTTAATGCCTCTGTTGCTTTCCTCCTCTGAAAGGGTGGTCCCACCTTTGACTCTCTCTGGAACCTAGGTGCTCTTGCTTACTTTTCTTGTTTAAACAAAACAGAGCAAATTAAATACTAAATTAGTCATAAATTTGTTCAGCTTCTTTTTCAGGACTCTGCAGAAGAGTCTAGTTACACCTTCAAAACTGAAATCTCTGTAACTGCAAAATAATTTAGCTTGAAATGAGCCTGGGGAGATCATCTGGCCCAACCATTCCTACCCCCTCTGCTTAAGGCAGGGGCAACTCTGAAAGTCCAAGTATTTTGTTTTACAGAGAATTTTCAACATAAAGCTTCCCCAGAAATGTCCGCTTCTGACATCTTACTTGAGCACAGCACTTTCACAGCATGAAAATTCATATTTCTTTTAAACTTTCCAGCTACAGAACCACATAAACTGTTCCTTCTAAATTTAATTTAGCCATCTTCAGTGATGTTCTCTATTTTCTCCCCTCCCATTGAAAGTCTTATTTAAAATCCTAATTGAATACACTGAAATCCTTTTGATAATAATCACTATCATCTTAGAGAAGAATCTCTGAGTTTCAGTTGTGGTTGCCTTAATCTCTGTATTGCTTTTATCTTTTCTTCATAACTTTCTCATTTTTTTACTTTTTGTATCACTGCACGTTACAAGTAACATCCTTTATTTCTATGATTTCCTTAGCTAGCTACACATCAATTATTAGTTAAGAAAACAAAGTGGTAGGCTAATGCCTGCAGCTCAAAGAGGGTTTTGCTCCTCAGCCGTTCATTTCCTGCCTCAGTCAATTCCACACATTCCACATCACTCTTGATCCTTTAACTGAAACTATTTTGGCAATTTTATCTTATCTGTTACCAATGTGCACAATATCTACTCTAAATGTGTTCCATATTGACATTTCCATAATTTCCATTCTTCTCCCCCTCCTATTTTCTCTTTCATAATACATGTTGATTACAATCAGGTAACTTTCTTATCATAGCTATTTCATACCTGTACCTTTTAGTAACATGTACTTTACTTACAAATCAAATTCTTTTTGTTGTATTCCTTGGCTTACGTTTGGACACAAGAGAAAAATTTCAGAACAGCTACCGTAGCATGAGATAAGCTCACCATCTGTAAAACTTTATATGCAAACTTTATACATAAAGCTCTTCGAGACTGTGAATTGCTTGGGGTAAAATAAAACGTATTATTTTAAGGTTCAGCATACGACTGACAATACTAATAACAGAAAAAGAATCTAATCAAATAGCACTTCAGACAAACACAATTACAAAAACACCCCAAATGCTTAGCAATTTCCTGCTTTTTAAATTTGTAGGAATTCTTGAAATATTTAATTGTCTCTCCATCTCACTGATTTCATTAACAAGAAATGCAAATGCATTAACCTTAATAAATTCCATGCAAGTCATTTCTCTTTCCTACCTCTGAAAACAGTAGTGTTTTACGAGGATACCAAAAATCTTCCTGATCTTTGAATTAGTAGTGATATTAAAGGCGTAGAAGAGTCTCACATTTATCTACATCTGTAAAGCAAAAATGGTAGTCCTAAGATGTCTGCTAAAAATCTGGAAGGCAACTGCCTTTTTTGGAAAGCATGAGTCCAGCAGCCATGAAAAAGAAGTGTAACAGTTAAGAACTAGGCATAGTTTAAAGCTGCATTTTCTTTGCTACATCACACCCTTCCTCATGCTAACAAGTCACAACCACCTCCAAACCACAGTCTATTTCCTTCTGTGACAGTCCAGGCTTCTTTTTGTAGGGCTCACTAGAAACTTAAGCACCCATGATTTCTAGAATCCTCCAAGATACTCCTTTTGTTTCATTTTCTAACTCACTTCAGGGATCCATTTTGCAGCGTAGCTCTACAAATATGTTGGCACAACTAAGAGAGTGGTGAACTTCATTCACCAGCCTTTCTTCCACCTACTACAGAAGAAAA
>KZ505676.1:623695-635540 GCA_002844005.1 Limosa lapponica baueri
CTGCCCATAAAAGAAAAGATACACTAAATGCCTTTTTGGGGTTTGTTGGTTGGGTTTTTTTTTTTTTTCATTATATCCTTCCTCTGCCTTACTATTCCCATACGTCTTTGAAAAATCTGCTGTTGGTCTGTGGCTCACCCTTGGATTGCATTCCCTCAGCTAAAGATGTGTCAAGGTCTTCTCTTCAAAAAGCAGTAAACACAAGAAGTGCACTCAGTCCTAGACAGGCATCACAGGCCTCACTCTTACAGTCAAGGATGGTTCCAGTTTCTTCGTGACTTCCTCAAGGCCACAGGAGTTTGAAGTTTAAAATGGTAATGAGAATTTTAAAGCAATTCCACTAACAAAATAAATTCAAATTATGCTACACTTGAATTTTCAAGAGCTTTTCAGAATGACTTTTCAGATACCAGGTTGAGAACAAAGCACTGTGTCATGCGGCATAACAGTTCTCACAGTGCACTGCTTCCCTGCATGTTAATCATCCTCAGCCTTACTCAAAAAAATCTCTGCAGGTTCAACTCAACTTCAGTTAGCTCTCCTTGAACACTACATCCTTGCTTTCCTGTTGCTGTGTATTGCCTTTACGGCCTCCACCTCCCCGTATTCTGTTTCACGTACTTCTGCTGTGTGTTACACCGTGCGCAGACATCTCTGCTCACCTGAGTCTGCCTCCTACAGCACCCTTGGCAGATCAATGCACTCCAACAGAGAAGCTCCTTGCTGCTCCAGCAAATCAGTTCTCCTGAAAAGGTTTAGCATTAAATGCTTTCTCCTGTACACTGCCTCAAATACATCTGCACTTGGAAGGAAATCAAACAGCACCAATTTCAGTACTAAAAACTGGCTATTCTTGATCTCATCCATATCCTCTACGAATCATTTTGGTTCTCATCAGAAAGGCTTTTTTCACTCAACGTGATACAAATATAGAAAGAGGAAACTAAAACGCTCACTCAGGAACTCGTTACATGTTAGCCTCCAAAAGTACAGACAGGAACTCCGTCGTAAAAACTGCCTAAACACCTTTCTTGATTTATATCATTCCATGCTTTCCCTTCAGGAGCAGAAGATACCCTACGCAGCACAAGAAGCGCTTTTAGGCCTGAAGAACAAAGGAAACCAATCTAATAAAGAAGTATAATAATATATTATTTAATATACTATTGTTCAAAAAGAAAAGAAACAGGAGCACCAATGAAAAAAAAAAAAGATACTAGGTATATGAAGACAGCATTTGAAAACGTGTATTAGAACTTCTTAGACACAGCACCAACCCCAGGAATTCTGTCCCACTTCAATGGCAACTCTGCTGTTAGAGGAAATCCAAAGATATTTTGGAATCTGTAGCATTTTTTTTAATAGGCGCACAATGCACTTGTTCCTATGAAGATGGAATGACAGAAAGGAAGAAGGAATGGGACTGTGAAGAGGCAAAGTGATCTTGAAATGACAAAAAGAAAAAACAGCTCAGGAATTCTGTTTCTCTGCTGGCACATGGACTTTCCTAAATCTACAGATACTTTTCTTCCTGCCTCTAAATTGCATCTTCAAATGAACCTTCTCCTCTTGAGTACTCTAAGATCTTCTAGTAAGACACACTCCCTTTCCAGTAATGACTTCAGGTATTTGCAGGCAGTATTTATAACATTTATGCACTTACTCTTGAACAAAGATATGTATTTGTTTTCAAGTGTGTACAGCTAGATTTTGAAATCCCTTTACTTAGGAGTCATAATAGAAGAAGATGGAAGACAACACGAATTTGAACTCCTCTGTGCAGGTAAAGAATCCTGTACTTGGTTCCAGGCTGCAACCCCTCCCAGGACTACTAGGTGCAACAGGAGTCCTAAGCCACCAGTGAGCAATCCCTAGGGTACAGCGTCAGTGCTTTCCCAGAAAGCTTAAGCCTATGACTCTTCTACGCCAACGCAGGGGGTAATATATTTCTCCATTTCATGAAGCAGACAAGTGCACTCTTTAGTCTTGAAGCACTTAAAGAAGTATGCGCCGACCAGAGCTGCCTACAAATCTGGACTTTGGGAATTTGACAGTGAAACAAGTTGCCAATCTCATAACATGACTTATTGCCAAGCATAAGCATCTCTCAATTCCTTGCTTCTTTTGGTGTTGGAAAAGAGGACAGAGAAATAATCTGGCATTTTCAGCCTTCTTTGAAACTCCGCTGCCTGCTGCTATGCACCAGAAATAATTCAAAGAGCCTTGAATCAGGTCTTACTGAAAGACTCAGGGCCTAATCCTGATGTTGCTGAGGAAGGAAAGCATTTACAAACACCACTTACAAAGCAATTCTTGCAATATTTTGATTACATGCACAGCAGAAATTGCCATCCCCTTAGACTGAGACAGCTATAAACTCACTGAGAAAGCACCACAGTGCAATTTTCTCTGCAATTTTTGTCCCACTGGTATGGTTCCATCTCATGGGCTGGCTGGACAACTCGGTTACTCTTACACATATGCAAGCTCAAAAACGTTGCTGAAGGGATCAAAAAAAGAAGAGCTTTTCCTTACATATAAATTTCAAGCTAGACAAGCATTTTCATTAGCTTTGGCTCTATTTTTGTTTTTGTATTGCCCCTTCATTACTGCAAGGCTTCAAAATGTATTCTTAGTAACAAGATCCATCTCGATACAGAAAAAAAAGTATTTTCTTTTCCTCGTCAAAAGCTCTTCTCTATTACTGCCTTGCCAGTGTGTGTGCATTCCTAGAAATATGTGTTTGTTATTTCATTAGTAGTTATTTTATACAATCATACTGAACAAGATTTGCTCAGGGGCTGTAGGCCATGCTGTGGGTTGTGGTTTTCCTGTGAAAGAGGTGATATTTCATGTATTTTAACCAGTGGAAAAGGTCACTTGTCATAGCAGCTTTTAAAGTTTGCTAAACATTCATACAAAGCCAAGTGGCACAAATTTAGATGCCACATGGTTCCAGATACCAGACTCTTGTCATTTGTGAACAACAGGAAAAAAAGATGAGTGGAAGTCACCACCCTTGCATATAATTGAGGTGATGACCTACCTTCTTCCACCTGAAGCATGCCTGGAAAGGGTGTCACAGCATTGTTACAGACACCTGTTCAATGTCAAATGCACAGCATTGATACTGTTCAACAGCATGTACTGTATATTTATTGCCTCAAGCAGGACAGATGTTAGCAACGCAGGAGATGCTCACTTTGTACTCTTTCAAGAATGTACATATTACTTCCCCAGGAAGCCAGATTTGGCAATTTCATTAGTTTGCACATTTAAAAAAAAATTAGCAAAAGTAACAGGAAAGTAAGCCCAGCGATTCTGCGAAGCAGACAGAAAATACAGAACAATCCAATTGCTTTTAAAATAAAAATCTGCTATTAACCTGTAAGGCAGCTTGGCCGGATACTCGTAATCACCAAGAGGATTACTTTTTCTTGACAGTACCATTTTGTACTGAAAGTCACGAAACAACACATTTAAGGAAAGGACATTAGTGATAAAGGAAAAGCAGAGCCCCGGGGAGAACTACAGCAATGGTGAACACAAATGTAAACTGGATGCAAACAAAGAAGCACAGGCTCCTTCTGTACTACTCTGAGCAGACCTGGTAAGATGCTTGTCATATAAAATACCTAATTACTTGGTAATAGTCTAAGTAATACAGAGCCGCTGGCAAGGTATGAACCAACAGAGTAACTGGGTATGGTTCTTCTCACCATCATATCTTCTAAAGGTACGTGAGCAAGGTGCAACCTGCACGGTACGTGAATTGGTCTGGCAGCTGCTCCTTGCCACCCCCAGACAGCCTCTCCTGATGTAAGTGATGACACGGTTAGGAAGAAAAAGTATGCATGTGTGTTGCTCAACATGACGTGGCAGGCTGTGTACAGAGACAGGGGAGAGGGGGTAAAGCTGGCCGGGTGCAGGACGTGCAGCCCTGGCGTGGTCCCATTGTAAGCTGTGGGACCTGGCCCTGGCAAGATGCAAATGTTCTGACGCAGATCAGCTACTCTCCTTTGGGATGCACAGTAAAAATACTGTAACAGAATTTGTAGTTTCCTAACCCAAATTAAATAGTTTCACATGCGATGTCCTCACTTTTTAGTATTACGAAAGCGACACTGTGTTCAAATGCTTCAGACAGTTCATTTTTGGTTTCTGTGGCTAGCCCTACTCTTGAAAGGATTACAGAGAAAGTCTGAAAAGAAAATACTGCCAAATACTCATGTTTTGAGGCAGAATCTCACAATTGTTCAATTTCATACTGACAAGAGTACTCATGGAACCATACAATTACATCCCAGGCCTGTAAATTTACCAAAACCCTCCCTCTGCACCCAGACACTCAGCAGTCCTTTTCCTGAAAGAAAGGTAAACTGCCCCATTATATAAATTTAAGCATATGATTAAGTCTCCCAAGTCCTGTGCAGATACGTTGACTGGAAACCCCTACCATCCCCCAACCAACTTCTGTCCCCCTTCCAGTGCAGAAGATGGAGTTGCAACAGCTGCAGGCAAGATGCCGAAGGGAAAGCGCTGCTGACCCTCAAGCTGATGCTGATCTTCTTCCATGCAAAGATACCACCTACTCCCTTGCAGCTCCGTGTGCCTGTTCCAGAGTACATCCTCTGGTAAGGGAGTTGAAAAGCTTTGAGAGGACAGAAAACAAATTAGAAATGAATTTTTTTAAAAAAAATCCAAGATTTGAAATGTGAGAAAGTTAAAGAATAATGAAAGTTAACTGTTAAATAATCCCAGATTTTAGAAGTTATTTAAATATTTTGAATTATCTATGAGATTTTTAATCCATTTGGCCCATCTTCCTTTTTGCACTTCAGAAACTTAAAAAGGCAGAATCATACTTGTAATATGTCATTTATTTTCAGCTCTTTTATCTACTCAGACAGACATCTTCCAGCATCTAAGGGCAATCAAAAAGACTTTAAAAGCATGTATTTATACTCAGGATTGCAATGAAATGCTTACAAATATGCAATGGACTTCTATAATTTTAAATATCAATTCCAGCCAGTACAAATCAGGTATGACACACAACTTAAGTGTTGGCACTGCCTTAGAAATGTCCACATCTTCACTGAATTTTAAGCTGAAGCTGGTCTTATTTTGTCAGGAAACACAGCGTAACTATATTTTCCAGGAAAAATTAATATTCAGCCTAAATAGGCAAAAGTAAAAACCTTATAAATACAAGAGCCAGAATAACTAGGTCTACTGCAACTGAAGATCAGCAAGTGATTTGATATTGTAAGTAGAAAAAAACAAAACAAAAACTAGAGATTGATTAAAATGACCCATTTATTGGGCATAAACACATAACACAGCAAAACTTATGTGGGCAACATGACACTCAACATGAAAACAAATACCCCAAATACTACGGTACCTATGTTCATTTATATAATCTTCTTATCAAATGTGGCTATAAAAACCTGCCCTACAGCAATAATTAAGCAAAATGGATTGAAAATCCTACATTTTACAAATCAAATTACCTATAGTGGACTTCTAGTCTATGAGATTTTTTATGAAGATAACAAAGACTTGTCACAGGAGAAGAGTGAGATCAGAATGTCCGACGCGTTAAAATGTCACCCTGCAGATAGGCTTTTCAGAAGCTGCAAAGAGAATCAACATAAATAAGACACTCACAGGCTGAGTGACTACTCCACACCTCTTATACCTTCCTGCTCACCTCCCTTCCTCTTAGAGTAGGCTGAAAAATTATCTTTCATACAATTTAAACAGCAACATAATATTGCAGGTTCCAACCTAATCCATCCACTTAACTTTCAAAAGGCAAAAAATACACAACTCGGGAAAAAATAGTCAAGTACATCTTAAAAGAGGTGTTTAAAAAGTCTGTGCAGGTATGCTTTCTGTGCACTAATTAAAAAACAAAAGGCAGACGAAGTACTGGGGAAACCAAGTAAATAACACTCTTGTCAGTATTTACTGACAAAAGCTCAAGTTCAACAAAGTCAGTATAATTATTTACTCTATGAAGAAAATGGAATAAATGTTATACAAATTACTAAAGAACTGCTTAGGGTGTAGAGTAAGAACGTATTTCACTGGCATTTGTATTAGAGTGTTCTTCTGTTTCTTCACAGAATTTTGTTTTTTCTGCTTACAAGACAAGACAAGAGTTCCATTTCTATCCATGCTCATCGCAGAGCCTGCTCAGCAGTGCTTGTGTAAATAGAGGAAGAAACAAACTTTCTTCTCTTTTCTGCCCATCCTGCCACGGCTGCAGAAGCAAAATGCAGTGGTGAGAAAAGAAATGCTAGCCAACTGCAGTAAGCCTGAATAAAACAGGAAATTATCTAGAGAAAAGTTGGAGCGCTGCAGTCAGTCTAGGCAGGTGTGGACATCATACCCTCTTTCTTCTAGAAGCCTGCTATTTAATCACCTTTTCTGTTTGTTTGTATAGGCTGTATAAAACTTAAAACTTCCTTTGAACACTCCACACTTTTTCTGATACCCCAAGCAAAGTCCTTAACCTACCTCTTTTTGGAGTGTCTCCAAAAAATGCATTTCTATGATACAGCTACAAAAGATTAGAGGCATTTATAGGCAAGTTCACAACTTGCATTAAAACACCATATATATACTAAGATCTTACTTTTAACTCCCTCTTTTTCACATTTAGCTTCTCTCTGACTAAAGATCTTATACTGAGAGTGACTCCAACACAGTATGCACCACCAGAAGACAAGGCATTAAGAACCTCTTCCACTCCCACCCAAGAAGTGAACAGCAAAGCACAGACTGTTCCCAAGCTACCACTACAGTAATGAGGAGCAAGGAAACTGCTTCTGAAGTGTCAGTATAAATTAAAAAATAAAAAGCCAGTAATCATGACTGTAGAAGACAATCCTATCTCCTTCAACAAGCTTCAACAAGCTAAATGGCAACCAGCTACAGCAAAATAAACCACTACTGGCTCTTGAAAATGTGAAGGACTTTGAAGCGCAAGTCCACTGACAAAAAACACATGGGATTTCATTTTTTAAAATTTCACATCTCATAACTTTCCTCGTTCAGAACCCCTCAAAGGAAAAATAAAGGATCAATATATATCAAAACTTTCCAGAGTCAAGTCTTTCCAAGATGCAACTGCTAAGCAGTCAGAAGTTCACCATTTTACCGATGGAAGAACTGAGAAGCTGAAGATGAAAAACTGAGGAGTATTTCCTGTGGCACTCCGAAAACATACAGACACAGCTTCCCCAACTCCAAGACTTTCATATATAAAAAGTTAATCTATTTTTATAAAGACATATTACACCTCTTTTCTGCTTGCTACTAATTGTCAAATAATGCAAAAGACAGCTATTCATGCCTGATTTAAATGCCACAAAATGCTAGTCACTTGATATATCTAAAGGCTTTATGACCTTCTGAATTTTATACATCTTAACATTCAGGAGAAATTTTGATTTTTATGTATCTATACACAGAAGAATTATCTGTTTTTAAGCAACCATGTTAGAAAGCTTCTGACTTGGAGATTACATGTTGTCTTCTTTTGCCCTCTCCTCCAATTCTGAAAGGCAGCAGTCAACCTCATTGTAACAGAGGACACATGCAAAAGAGCTATGCTAGTATGACTGAGCCTTGCTGTTAGAGAAAGTTCAACTTTTATGTTCATCTCTCCCTAATCTCACCCATTTCTTACACTACCTTATCTTTCTACCTTAGAGTCAGGAAGAAATAGGCATGGGATTGAAGCCAATTTTTAACACATTTGTGAAGGGACCACAGAGCTCGTTGCCTTAGTAAAAGCAGGAGGATCAGCACTGCCAAGAAGTACTGCAAAATCATAGCAAAAGTACTGACAAAACAGGGTTATATTCCATTGCTACACACAAATGACAACAACAGTTCATTTGCTAAAACACTGCCTAGTTTCTGAGAACAGCAGGCAAGGAAGTATTTAAAGTTTCTGGAGAATTTGTGATGAATCCCATGAACGTTTTTTCTTCATCTGAAAAGACTGAAGGACCAAGCCTACAAAACCAGTTAGAGGCAAGAAACAAACATTGTAAGAAAAAAGGTGCCATGCACAAATGCATTAAGTGAGAAAAACTCACCAGATCCTTCTGTTTTTCAAATGCCCTCAAGGACTTAACTCTGCCTGGCAATGAAACAAGTCACCAAGTTTAAACTTAGAAGTTAAGTATTTCAGCTACTTCCTTGCTGCTTATTTGGACCAACAATGGTACAGTTACACAATGCGCACAATTCCATTTACTCCTGTATAAAACAAAGAGTTTCAGTACTAACTTGGGCTGAGGTTGCCCAAGGTTGCAACCAACTGTACACAGTCAACTGGGATCTCTTTCTTCTTTAATTCCATGACACAAAGACATATGGACAAAGCTGTAAAAGTTTAGTGGGAACAGAGCATGTGCAGAGGCTGTAGCTAGTTACAGGGTTTGTAAATTCATGTGTTACAGATTGTATTAATAAATTGTGTACATAGCCAAGTGAAACATAAGAGTACTGTAAAGAGAACCCTGTAAAGAGATCCTTACTATAAGCTGGGTAATTAAATCATGTAAGATCACAAATGGAGCCAGATAATTAACTATACTCTGCAGTGCAATTGCCAGAGGTGAGTGCATACTCCTGGAGTCACACCATCTGGCAAATCGTTCCTAAGTAAAATGTCAAACTATGCACAACTTACAGGACGTGGGTCCATTTCTACACTAGAAGAAAGCAAAAGTCCAGCATCCTGAAAATTCTGGACTACAGCTTTATTTTCTTCCTCTAATTAAATTGATTTAATCAGGGATAATAGGTATGATAGATCAAACACAGTCTGATGCAAGAATTGATATGCACTCCAAGTCTGGAATTTCTGGGTCTCATGGTTGAGCAAAGAAACTTCTGACAGCTTTCTGCAGCAATGTGATAGCCTGGAAGCAAATTAGAAGTTTCAGGCCCATTCTTCTGAGCTGTTCCACACACTCAAGATTATACAGCCATGCTTACTAAAGCTGCTACAAATATGAGGACTTCAACTCAATATTCTGAAACGTCCTCTTAGGGAAGGTTCTGCTTTCTTATCAGCAGCAGTATTTATTAGATTTTTAGTTCTCAGAACAAAATTGATTTCATAATGTACCTTGCCAAAAGCAGCAACCTTGCTTGTGTACAGAAGTTCAGAAAGACCTTGAACCAGGACTGCACTATCTGAGGCTACCCAGGCCTCCAATTACCTCCTCTAAATAGGAATGAATAACCCTATTCTCTCAATTTCATCCGTAAACATTTTTGCATTAATCCAAGGCCTGTCCTACTTATTTTTGCAATGGCTATACACTTACAAATCTGCTTGATGAGAAGACTAAACTCAGTTCAAGGGTGTACATGCAAGCTTGTTTGTGTTCTGAGAAGGAAAAGGGCGATATCAGAACAGAAAGTGGTTGAGAGATAGCTGATGAACCTCAGAAGCAATTTACAGTTGTTTAGTCTCTGCACCTAACCACAGTTCCTGCAGCACCATGTATTTTATCTGCCCTCTTTTTTCAAGGCCCTACAGATAGGAATTACTCCTCTATTTTGGAAAAAAAAAAAAAAAAAAACACCTAAATGCATCACCCCAAAAGCTGAGGACTGAGAAGGAAAAGGAAGGGGGGAATATCACGGTATAGGTGCTCAACTCTGCCACCTCCTACCTCTCTGGAGTGGGAACATATCACTAGCATCCACCAACTCTCACTGTTATGCCACTCCACAAATATAACTTCTTTTCAGAGGGAAACAAAGGCTAAACAGAGGGGGAAGGGGAAGCACCACCATATTGCCTTAAATATCCATCCAAATTCAGGTCCTGCCTGCATGCCATACATGCTGCACAGAATCTACAGCCTGAATTGAGTGATTGATCTCGCTCTGCTAGAGGAAAAGCTTTGCTCCTCATCTACTCTGCTTTGCTGTTAAAGACAGGGAAAATATTCACAATGGCAAACTCAGAAAGCAAAATGGCATACTTATTGAAATAAACAGAGCAAAACATCCAAGGCCGAGATCTGTTCACAGTGCAGAAATGTATAGAAGTCTGTAAACAAACAAACAAGAAAAAACAAAAAAGAGGAAAAAAAGAAAACCATGTCCTGTTATTTTAACAAGTAAAAAATAATCAGTTAAGATTTCCAGACTTCTCTTTACTCTGTAGAATGATGAATATGTATTACAATCTCAGTTTCAAATAGAGTCAGACCTCATTTTGATTTTAAACAGTTGCAGAAAAAATAGTTTAAAATATTTCCATTTTTATATTCCTCTTCTAAAGGATCTAAAACTTAGGGGAAATTAATTTTATTTCCTTTTAATTCAACCAGTATAGTAACTGCTGTTTTGATCTTATCTGTCTTTTGTCAAAAGTATTACATTAGCAGGTTTAACAAACCAGTACATATATCAGTTATTTTTTTTTCTGCACTGGCAGACAAAAATCCTCTAACAAAATTCTTCAAATATATGTATAAAGAAGGAAGAAAATAAACAAAGTATTGAATTCTCATGAGGAACCTATACATAGCATTCACACTGAAAAAAAACCCAACTCCCTCAAGAAGTCCTTAATGGTCAAGAATAAAATGAAAGATGAAATACAAAGAAGGAAAACCAATAAAAAAGCAAAGCCTTCCATAGGAAACACTGCAATTAGATAGTGGAATCTAATGAAACCTGTGGAGTTGATCTGCAGAAAAAATTTGGATAACTATTGAGACACAACCCTGGGCAAGAATAGTTTCTCTTTGTAATGATTTTCAGGCATAAATGTTAAGTACAGATCATGTGTAAAAATAAACAACAATAAATACCCTATATAGTAATGCACCTTACTGGATCTTTCTAGTAAGAGGTATAGCAGAGATTCTTCAAGAACATCATTTTACTTCTCACATTCCTCTACACAGATGCTAAGCACTGATGATGTGACATTTTTGAAGCCCTCAGACCTTTTCTACAGCCTTTACTACAATTTTTTTTATGTCTCTTATGATCACAGAAAATGATCACAGTTCTTTAGAAAGGTCTGGACTCAACAGTCTAAGGAATTACTGCTATTAACAGTAGAAAAGAACGTGAAAGTGTGTGCCTATGTGGGTAATAATTAAATAAATTACTGAAGAAAACAGATGTTAAATAAACTGCACTTTTTGGGATCAGTCTTTGTTTGCAAATCAAAATCATAATTAGCAGCACAGAATACTAGGATTGTTAATTTGTGCTCCCTCTACTGGTTTATTCACTGCATAGCCATAAAAATAATAATATTCTGTAAAAAATACCCAATTGTTGTGTTGCAACTGAGCAGCCCAAAGGATCTGAAACCAAATTATATTATTAAAGAGAACCCTTCTACACAGCTGATATCTTACACATCGTTTCTAAATGTCACTTTAGCTCGTTAAAATGTCAGAATGGAAGAAGTTCACAAAGATGTTTCCTATCATACCAGCTTGTTTTGTGTGCCTAGTTCATAGAAATTCCACTTCCCTCAGATTTAGAAATGCAATTAAACATTTCAAATCCTGAATCATTGTAAGAAGCTGCTGTTAATTGGATTTTTAATTGAAAGCTTCTTTTTATTCCTCCTCATACAAAACACCATCAGCAACTGAGCTGCACAGCAGCCTAGATCACAGGACAGCTTGGGCTGGAAGGCAGGGGTGAGCAGCCCACCTTATCCATGGTACGTGATCACCTAAGAAATCTAAAGATATACAAGTCCATGGGACCTGATGAAATACATCCCAGAGTCCTGAAGGAACTGGCTGATGAAGTTGCAAAACCACTTTCC
>KZ505676.1:663917-684854 GCA_002844005.1 Limosa lapponica baueri
TGTCGTGCGTGGGTGCTCGTGTTTGAACCATACCGCCAACTCGTGAGCTGGGAGAAACTGGCAGATTTGGCTGAAATGGAAAAATGGGCTAAAAGACAACAGGAGAAGCCAACGGAGGAACAGGCAGCATGACTGAGTAAACCTTCTTTTCCTAGGAAGCCAACTGAAAATATCAAAAAGTCTGCAAAAGACTTCTGAATGTGGCTTAAAGGGTTATAAGATGTGGCCCAAAGGGTTAAGCGTATGGCCATAAATTATGGTAGGCTCAAAAGGCAGGTGGGAAAAAGCTGGAAAACTTTAAGGTACTGTAAAAAAATGTTTTTAAACATATGTGCTGAAATCTTGCCTGTGCTGAAGTGAGGGGATTTTATTCATTAACTTCAATAGGGCCAGGATTTCAGCCAGGACATTTGAAAAGATAATGTCTGTTTAAATAGACTCAAATGGCCTTAAGAATCAACTTCAGGAAAAAGAGAGTGACAAACTTGGCTGTATTCTAACGAGAATTTTAAAGCAGAGAATTCCTGGCTGAGGCTTTAACAACATTCGTACTATACCTCTTACCACAAGTTGGACCCACAGTTGCTGTTATGAAAGGCAGCTACATTTTTTCAAGCTGTTGTTCTGGTGTGAAATATAATTGCATTCAACAATTTCATCTGTTTTTCTGTACTCTTGTAAAACATGAAAAGACAATATTCTCGCAAGAAATTTATTTAGCTGGAAAAGAAAAATGAGTGTTTCACTCCACGCTGAAATAATGTAACTTCTTGTTCTAGGAAGTCTCCCCCGAGAGCAGAATTTTATAAAGTTTGTTCAGTCAAAACGAGCAGGGGCGACTGGAAGTCTAGACAATTGCTTACTTATTTTAAAAAAGTTCCATCTGATATAGGTATTGGATGCACCACTCGGGTTTGCTGCCAATTCTCTGGTTTTGTAATCGTATGGACCTAGTTTAAAGTGTTTTCTTTCATGCTTTGCTGCATCAAATGAATATTCAAAATGAATAGTCAAAACAATGACCATTAACAACTTAACTGGGCAGGATCCTGAGCAACCTGCTCCAGCTGGACCTGCCTCACACAGGAGCTTTGACATGAGACCTCTGGAGGTTTCTTCTACTCTGTATTATTCTGTGATCAATGTAAGAAAGAAAAGAAAGCACCTGATTGGAATTAATTAAGCTAACCTGACAAGGTGCTGTCAAGTGCAAAATTAAATATTTTTCCCAATACCTTTTCTGTTCCTAAAAAGGAATTATATAAAGTTGTGACTTCTCATACATCCATTCATTTATTATTGCTTTGTGTTTGCATCTGTGATCCATTTTTCCAATGGGAATAATAGCTTGTTTCACTGAGCTAATGACATTACACAATTTAATGTATTTTTTCAGTTCTCTTAACTATCCATCTAGCTGAGACGTATTTCAAGTCAAATTGTTACCTGTATTTTGGCCCAGAATATTCCACTCAGACATGCAAATGGATGTTTTATGGGCTTTTGGATTAACCTCCTCACGTCCTATGACAAAATCTTAGGCATCAGTGACTGGGACTTGAGAGCATTTAGTTGCTAATGACAGGTAGGAACCTTACAACAGCGTTGAAAACATCGGTCTCCCCTACTTTGCATTTCCAGAAATTGAACTATATGTTCTGTTCTTTTACAAAGACAAAACAAGCCTTCATGTTATTTGATAATGGTTTGTTTTACAGACTTTTCTCATCACCTGGCCCCTCAGTTAGAATTCGCTTAGACTCTGCTTTTTAAAATATTTCTATGGTTATCAGGTGAAACTGATTATATAGAGCATGAAAATGATGTAAAGTTAGGAACTACAGAATACTTTCTACACATGATTGATTGAGCACTGTGATAAATTGCATGAGAACATTGAATAATCTCTTTCATAGAGGTTTTAAAGCACAGAGACAAGCATCTGTCATGAAAAATGGGTAGTTAATATGTAGAAAGTGGGTAAAGCTGATCCTGCATTGAGGACTACAGGCTCTCAAGATCCTATCAGAACCGGTTTTCTTTGAGTGTATTGTTTTCTTTTTTTCCTTGGCTCTCAAGATCCACTTTTTATTCCATAGCCTCTTACTTGCAATGGCATTCTGTCTACACTCAAGCCTTTCCTTTTTCTGCCGTCTTCATCTCTGTTATTTGTCCTTACTTCTGAAGGTACACACAAAAAAAATGTCAAACTCCTTCAAGACCTGATTGTACAATATCCCTGACAGTATTTATCAACTAAATAATTGTCGTATAACTCAATGAAAATAAACCAATAATGTTTCACGTAAATTTTCACTTGCAACTTGCAAGTGGCTTAAGCAATTGAACTTAGCCAACTAAATTTGTGTGGCAGGGATTGTATGTGCCTTTTACCTAGTGTTAAATAGCTCAACTTTTGAAATCTGGTTGAAAAAATAGTTCTTTTTTGTAAAGTGTGTTCTAAGTGTTTCAGTTAAATTACATCTATCAGAAATAAATACTCCTCGGTTGGTGTCTGTGACTTTTGTCATTGCGAAACAATCTGCTGTTCTTTCTGTGTCATTATTTGTGTTCCACTGAATGAGTAATCTCATTAAAATCACCAAGACTACTTGGATTCTGCTTGGAGAGAGTAAGGGCAGACGACTATTAGTTTAGTATTTCTGTATGCTGGTTTATTGTTTGCTATTTTTGTATTTATATGTGAACATTCACTATTACATCTAGTCGTGTGAAGGGAGTCCCATAATTTGGGTGACACAGTGCTTTCACAATGGGAATCAGGCCTGCATAGCCTACTCCTGTAATCGAAAGCAGCTGTGAGCAGAGAGTCAGCCGTGAAGAATAGGCCTTAATTTATCCCATTATAACACAAACGGATGTGATCCTGCAAGGGACCAGCATCCCTACCTTTGCAGAAGCAGGGCCAGGCCAATGGAGAAAAGATGCATTGCCCACTGCAAATGATAGGACAGGTAATATTTCTGTGGTTCATGCCAAGACTACAAATTAGGGTTGATGAAATGCAAGTACCACATTCTAACTGATGTCCAAAGGTGCAGTTAGCTCAGGCTTGATACATCTCTTTTCCATATAGAAAGGGATCAAATGAAATAGTCCATTGAAACATGCATAATTAATTTTTAAATGTTTTCAGATCGTGAACAGTAACTCAATAGAGCTGCAGCAACTGTAATGCTTTTAGTGCAAATATTTATCTACAGCATATTTAAATATTTATCTAGAAAGTATCAGTCTATATTTCTTTAGTCGAGCTCTTCTGGTTTTCCCACTGAAGTGAATTAAATCTGTATTCTACTCTGTTGTGGATGTATATAGATAGTTCAGTCGTGCTTTTATAGGAGGTGTTAAAAGGATCATTAAAATTGTCTGGAAAAGAGTTCAAAGTGTATTATTTTTCTCTTTCTTTAAATACCTTTCTGTGTTTGTATGAATCACAGAGGCTGGCACATATTAACTGTAGAGCTCTCACCCTGACAAATGCTGGCACATACTAGTGTAAGTTCAACAGCAGCATGGGCTTACACATCTCCAAATGGGGCAATGGAATTGAATGGCACCTTGCTGTATGTACAAGTTCATTTTAAACCAGGAGGGACAGTTTAGTAGTCTCAGATTGTGTCTGAAATTTCTAGGCTTTCTGGAACCACAGATCTGACTTCTCCCAGAGGTAACGGTCCTTCGTCATTTTTAAGGCATGGCAGGTAAACTGAATACCATGCAATGTACTGCAGTTAACTAACATTAATCAGGAACCTTGTCACACTTTTGTTACGCAATTTGGGAGCTTACTTTGGCGAAAAAAAGATCTCTGTTTTCTGTCTGTTGCTTTAAAGTGCTATAATCTGTTGTATTGCTAATCCGTGTTGCTGAGGTGCAGCAACATGTTAATGGTAGATTGTAGATTAGTAATCATGGACCCTTTACATAAAAGGACTTATATAAATAATTCTAAGTTTTCCTTGTGGAACTTTTGCATGAAGGATTTACAAACACTGAGCAAGAGAAAAGTCAAGCATGCATTTGCCCATTTATTAGCATGGAAACAGAGACAGGCGCGGGAGTGGTGGCCTTGCTACAGCTGACTGCCTACTCAGCCCTGTACCCCCATACAGCTTTCTGCCTGCTTACTCAAACTCCCTTGGCTTAACTCATCCGACAAAGCGTCAGGTGTTCTTTGTGTTTAGCACACCTTTGCATCTTAAAAGTCATTATCTAATGGCCTTCACTTTCCTTGTGGCCTCTTCTGAGCCACGTGATAATAATTTTATTAATATTTCCTTTAAATTGGCTGTTGTTTTAGGAGCAGCTGTAAGTATCCCATACAATATACAAGGACAGCTGTTGGGGCTTTTTTTTTTTCTTCAGAGCTGTGACAACTTGTCATGTCAAGAAATATAGACAAATCGTTAAATAACAAGTGTCTTCAGCGACAACTTTCTGACTTTAAGTCCAAGGGAGTGCAACAAGGCAAACAGCAAGATGCTGGGCATAGCTCTTTTTTTTTTTTCTTCTGAGTTTTCAAGTTTGTCAATGGCACGAGATGCACAGTGGAATCCCTGGAATCAAGAACATCCTGATAAGACAGTGCCCAAGCACATAGGAGGTTAGTAGAGAAAGAACAGTCTTTGCCTACACAAAAATCATACAGGAGCATATTATTAATTTCCATGAGATTGAATTCTTTGTAGTAATAACATCTAAGAAAGTAGAGGGTGAATATCTCCTTCCAGATAGATATGGATTGGAAGCAAGGGAAATAACAGTGGAAGGCACAATGAATTCAAACTAAACAAACTGAATCCTTTTTCAGGCAGGAGAATGAGATGGTATCTTAGCTAGGCTATGGTTTAATATATGTATCTGTGCTTTCATCTTTCCTTAAGCCACAGTGGCAGCACTGGTAGCCATGACCAAAACAGCCATGTGGACAAGGAAAAGACAGGCAAAGTTAACTGTTGGTGTCACAAACTGTTGAACGTGCATAATCCAGGGTGGATGAGAGAGAAGAAGGACCAACAAACCTTATGGAACAGTTAATTGATCTGCTTTCCCTTATTTTAAAAATTAGCTTTTTGAAGCAAACATTCTATAGGGAAAAAATATATTCTGTTGAGCCTGACATCTTATAAGGTAAAAAGATGATCTAGTGTCATCTGGGGAGTGGCCAATTTCATAAGAGACTAAGAAAAATTCTCTGCCTTTTCTGGTAAGGGATTTTATTTAAAGGCACGATGTCATGCAGTGTGGCATTGTGTAAGTGCCTTACAAAAACTATTAGATATGGGCACTCTATTGTTATTTTTATATGCATGAACCAACCACTAAGTTTCACAATCAGTATAAATATATGTATGATGCTGGTCTTTTCTTTTCTCATTTCCCCCTCCTCCTCTCCATGCACAACTGCCCTAATAGGGATTATACTTGTGGACTGTCAGCTGCTTGTTTGGAATTGGGGGAAAAGTTAGCAGAATCATTGCAATGATAAAGAGTCACTGTCAAACCACAGCAGAACTGCCTCTGCAACATCCTCACATTTCATTATCCTTATCTTGGCTCTCACTTCTGTTTTTCAGGTTTTGTGCTATATTTACAAGATTGCACTAAGTGTGTTTCTGATGGACTTCTCCTATACTTTGCATTTAACAATGATTGTGACAGAGGCATGGTCCATGTTAAAAACCACGAACTAACACCGATGACTTCAGTAATAGGATTCTGAAGATTTACAGTAATCTGGGTTTAATCACATTACTCAAAAAAAAATAACATGTAGCCTTACCACATGAATCCACTTGAGAAACTATTTGGAGTATTGCCTTTAAGCAGAAAGGAAGTGAAGCTAATTCAAACCTGTCTATTTCAGAGTTTGAGGTTATTTCAAAGAAAGGCTGCCATCTTCCTGTCCGTGTAAATCAACTTTATCTTCTTGAAGAGCTGCTTGTTCAATGAAGAGCTGCTTATTCAACCAAGTCCAGAACGAGTCTGTGGCACCTGGAACAAGAAACCAATCCCTGACTATGTTGGCAGGATTTCCACTTACCTTAAGAAATATAGCCCAGGGATAACGTGGGCTATTTGGACTCCTGGCACAAGTCAAAGGATAGTTCGGGACCGGTAAGTTATATGAGAGAACAGCACCAGATCCAACTGCCAGAGAGTGTTTTAACCACCATAGCAATTATTTCTGTGAAGTTTTTTGGTCCTGGGTGTTTTTATGCTACAAGCTTAAGTACTGATGTATCATTAGTTGAGAGGAGCAACAAATCTTTCTGAGGTATCGAGTCAGAAGGAGATTGCCATGTTAAGGCATTCTTGACATCTGTTCCGGGAAGTTTCTTCTACTGGGAGATGTCTCTGCCGTGGAGCAGGAGGTCTTTGTCCACAGTGAATGGCCTCTTGTAGGAGCAAAATGTGGTGCCACATTCAAAATTGGGAGAGTCTCCTCAAAACCAACCAGCACTAGGCCCACATTCCACCACTAGCAGCACTTTCCAGGACATCGCCTGCGGCAATCTGCAGCCTTCCCTCCTTCAAGATCCTCAAAAAGGGTGAGAACCCCTACCTTGTAAGAAGATTGGGTGTAAGTTATGGTATTGGAAATCTGCCATGTCTTGCATGAAAAGGAAGCTCCTGGAACTGAAGAGACTTTTCTGTCCAGAGGCAAAAATATCTAATCTGTTTACCTCTAGCTGTATAATTAATGACTGATCCAAGTTGAGTGTGCCATATACTGTAAAAAAAATTAAGAAAAATTAAAAGAAAAAAAAAAAAAGTAGTGCTGACTGTATATGTTGGCTTCAGTCTTGCAGTCTGGGCAGCAAGAAGGAATTGCACAGTCGTTTCCACTCTCCTCTGCCTTATACTCAGAGGGACATGGAAAGTAGCAACCTAGTCTCAAAGAACAGTGTCATCTCAAATGACACCTGCCTCATCTGTACAAGACATGAATGCATCAGAAGGAAAAGACGCTTGCACAAACGTTCACAAAAGAAAGAGCTGTGTCACACATCTGAGTAAATGAACAAGCAGAGAAATCAGCAAGAAAATAAGCTCATTACAAGTAATGTGGCTCAGCTTCCCAGGGTAAAAAAATTGTCTTCCCACAGCAGCCCAGACACCTTCTGTTTTAGAAAGTCAAGATTTAGAAAGGACTGATTAGATGCCTCAGTAAAGCTAGCAAGGCTGAGGAAGAATGAAATACATACTTTTACTGAATGGGGAAGGTTAAAGCTTGCTAGGTAGGCAGCAATAAAGAAGCACAAGCACCACTGCCAGGCACTTCACTAGAGACAATTCATAAAGTCAAGATCTACTTTAATAAAATGTGAAGATAGATCTTTGCTCAGGCACAAAAACTATCAGCAGAAAATCAGTCAGAGATAGAAAATGGCAACGTGCTGATCACATTGCCAGCTTCAGTCTCAATTGTATCATAAACCCATTTCCTGTTGCAGCGACATTCTGGTCCACATTTGTTTGAATTGCATTTGGGGCAAGGATAGAAGCAACCCAGGCAGTTCTTTTCCAGGCAGTCACACAAATCGATGTTATTACAAAGAAGCCTGCCATGTTTGTCATACTTCTTTGTACTTCTGTGAAAGAGAAGAAAAAGTGATTCACAGAGAATGCTTCAACATGTTCGAACACTAAACCAAATGTGGAAAACATTTTTCCAGGAACAAATATTTCTCTTTAACAACCTCACATCTTAATGAAATACCAGCATTATATCCTAATTGCAACAGCCACTCTTATTAAAAATGAAAGTATGCCAAAGAAGTTAATCATAATTCTCTTCAGTCACACAGAAAAAGCTTGTTTTCCTAGCACAGCTTTTATATGTACTAAGAAATTTACCTGCAAAATATTAGTGTTTTTCTTAATTTCATTTATAGTCAGTAAATAGCATACCAGCCATTTTTTAAAGTAAAATATGCAATAAATTAGTACATCTTACTTGGGCTTGTAAAAAAAATCTTGTTTCATCTGTGACATGCGTGCTTTCTTTTTCTGCTGTCTGGTTTCAGGATTGAAGTCAGCTACCTGAGGTCCTGGATTTTGAAAGGCTAAGGATTTTAATTGTTTCTCAAGTTGTTGCTATAAATAAACAACAGAAAGTTTCTGATTAGTACAGTTGGAACAAATATTTATTACCTGCTAGGTATCTTCACTGGCTTTCAAATAACATTAAAATTATATTCTTAGGAACTTAAAAGAACACGGGTAGGAAAATGAAGCAAAACTCGACCTAAATTAAGATCACATTGTTTAACATGTTTGCTTATCTAACTGTTAATTGAGTATTTCTTTGACAGATTTTGCATCCTGTCAGGAGAGGGAACAACCACGACTTTGAAGACATGACTCTTATACCGTGGCATGGAGTTTGAAAGTTGTCTTGTGGAAGGCAGAACTTCTTTTTTTTTTTCCTTCAACTTTATCCATAGTGTAAAAACAAGTACTATGATTATAAGCATCTAAACTGGATTCGCCCTTATCTTCACTGTTCCCTCAGATGCCTAGAATCCCTCTTTCTCCAAATAATCTGGGAGCAAGAGAAGTGTCTGGAGGAGCAACTACTGCAGGAAGGAAGATTTTGCACAAGTGAGGAATATAAAAAACCACATACAAAAATAAATAGACTAAACTGAGCACTTTTTGAGAAATAGGCAGGAGCATTTTCTCGCCTGTTTTATGGAAGTTATGCTTGCAATTAGCTAAAACTGCTGAATAGTTTTGGAGGCTAAAACATCAGCTCTGTGTATTGCTATTCCACATAGCCCATGTATGTTGACATGTATGACGTCACGTCTAAAGTCAGTGCGAACAAACGTGGGCATTGTGTCAAACAATTTGTCTTTGGACAATGACTGTGGACGTTGAACATACATTTTCATTTATGCAAAGGCACAGACATACATGCAAATATATCTCTTCTTCTCTTAGGCAGATGGGTCTGACTTGCGACCCCTCAACTTCCCTGGAGGATGCCATTCCTTTCAGAGTCCACAGTGACTTTTCACAAACGAGTGCCTTCATTGCTTCTCATGGGGGAAGCAGTGGCAGTTCAGCCCAATCTGCTGATACAGTGACTTAGAAATACCCATGCACTTGAGTCCATTTATTTACAAGGTGGTTGATGCTGTGCATCTTCAGTTACATCCTCCTGGAAACCTACAGGGCAATTTCATGCACCTACGTTATTCAGACAGTTCTGCTTTTGAGTCTACGGTAGATTTTCAGTGCAGAAAATATTCTTCAGCATCATCATTGTCCATGATCATAAATTATGCAGTTTCAACTTGGAAACAAATAATAAGCCATAGAGATAGTCCTCCCTCTAAGAATACTCTCCTGTTTCCCTACTTACTACTTCATTTGAGCTCAGAAGTGCTCTTGACCCTCTAAATCCCTGCACTGCAAACTTGACCCATTTCACTGTTGCTATTACTGATATTTCCCTATTGACTCCAGCCTTTTATTTTTGTAATTGTGGAAGAAACTGAAGACAATGATAAGTATGTTGGTAATAAAATGGTACTGGAGAAGTCATACCAATTGTTTTTGTGTTATTGAGCGGTCATTAGCGGGAGAGACATTTCCTTCTGCAGATGTTACCTGGGCAGAAATGCTTTTCTTGCCATTTTCTTCTGCGTGATCACTCATTTGGCCACCTTTGTGAAATACATACATACGTATGTGTTAGACATATACAGAAGTGCGAGATCCACAGACTTTTAACTGAAGGTTTTAAGGTAAGCAGGTGATATCCATAATAGGCTTTTATGTATTCTTAACCAATAGCAAGTACAGAACAAAATGTGGCTCAGTGTTATCTTCAATTTTAAAAAGGTATTAAAATAATATAACTAACATAAACAAAAGTTGTATCACCAAAGCCACTCTATTATTACTTAAGCAAACCCCGGAAGAACTCTAGTGTTTAAATAACAGAGAAGTTTAAGGAAATGCTTTCATCGCTGTATATGTTACTGCCACCGCTTCACCGCATTGTCACGTTATTAATGTAAAGGTGAGAAGCGGTATTCTTACAGAATACACAAAAGCAATCGGGGATGTGCAGTGGAAATTAAGACAGCAGCACCCAGGAGCAGCCATTTCTCTTACCAGCAGGTGACACTGTTGTCCTGGCTGCGCTGCTCCTCGCAGCGCTCAAAAAAAGGGCAGCTGAGGGGTGGAGGGAGGCGGGGGACAAGAGGGGCCTGAGCATATTCTCCGGTATTATTCATAGACACCCAAAGCCTGTGTCAGAGCTGTGCCCACAGCAACTAGACTACCCCCTACAGATTCACAATTTTCTTCCCGAAGACTTCAACCAACGGACTAAAAGTAAACTTCTTGGCTTTTAAATCTCAGTCCTCAGCTTTGCGAAAGATTTTGTGTATAAATAGAATGTGTAACTTTTAGGTTTAAGAGAAGAAAAGTGCATCACTCATTCTGCTAGCAAAGCACTCAGGGAGCATTATGGGTTCTGTGAGTCTGTCCTACAAATGCCATCCATCACTTCTCCCCTGTCACACAGAAGTGGTGGCGGCAACTGCTCAGGGTGGATGTTAGCTACTTCTTCTTACCCATATTGTGAAGCTACTTAGCTAAAAAGTTTTGTGCAATATGTGCAGTTCCAGTGCCTCAGACTTTAACCCCAAACACCACCAGAAATATTTAAGCTTTTTCGGAATTTCTCCAAACCTTCCCCAGCTGCTGCCCAGTCTTTCCCATTGACTCTGAAAGGTAGTGCAGTGGTCTCTGCCAGGTTACCCTGCACTTCAGGATTGTTTCCCAAACCCTCTCCCAGAGAAGATCTTCATTTCACCACTGCCAAAAGGCCAGCACCTCTCTGAGAGGAGCAGGAGAGGAGTCCAGCCCTTGAGTCCACACTGTTGCAGCCCCTTCTTGCAGGGTGACGGTCAAAGTGGGAATAGCAATGAGAAGGAAGGGACCTTGTGATAGCAGGAGGGGAAGCTGTTTTGAGAGGTGGAAAGAACAGCCCTCAGCCTGTTTTGGAGAAGATTTCATTTTCTCCTCTTTGGTGACCTGAAGAATGACTGAGATTATGACACTGTTCAGAACAGGAAGCTGTACAGCTACAGCTGGGACTTGAGCGTCTTTCTAGGATTACAAAAATAAATCTATTACCAGGCAATTAATATTTGCTGTATGGGAGATGCTGCTTTCCTACTGGAAATTTGCTAGGGACCCACAAATAAAACAAGAATGAAGACCACTGCTCCAGAGAAAATGAGTATTGCTCTTCATTCGCACTCAAGTTGTGGCCCTAATAAGGATTTGCTTCCTCCATCTCCTCTTATGTCCAACCATGCATCCAGCATTGTTAAAGCACTTTATGAGTATGCACAACCATCATCCGTGTGTCCCGATTTGAAGTAAAACAGAACCAACTTTCTGTTCAGTAATTTTACATCTTAGCTAGGCCTCTTCTAACTCTCTGAAATTAACGGCATATTGTGCAGAAAACTCGTTCTTGGAGTGATAAGACCAATGCTTGTGCTACATGCCAAGGAATGGTATGCAGAGAGGCCCTTGCTCTTATCTCTTCCTCTCCTCTCTTTTTTGGGGGGAAAAGGGGAAAAGGGCCATCTGTCAGTCTGGTTTTGGTAAATTTGGCCAAAACCACAACACCGTGCCTGTTTTATTATAGTGTACGTGGTTCAGGATCAGACCAGCCATCAGCAGCTACCAGTGTAAGCACGCAGAATTCCCACATGCTCTCTAGTGTTGTAAATATTTGACTCCTTTAGAAACTAGGTCCTAGCAGTTATCTGGAGCCAAACACCCAAAATCAGAAGCCACTTTTTAAATACCAGCAGAAAAGGAACAACCATCTTGTTCCAAACATATGCTTCAAATGCCCTTGCACCTCAGTGAAAGTATCCTGCACAAAAAATGTAGGACATTTCTGTCTCCATATATATTTTAAAGGTAAAGTGTTAAATTTTAATCTCCAGGAAAGACAGTCAAAAATGAAGCAAACTGTGACTAGGAAACTGTGCAAGATTCAGAAATTGTTGAGACTCATGGGACTGATTATCCTTCATAGCATGTTCTGAAGGGGGAGAGGTGAACAAGGGAAAGTATGAGACTCAGACATCCACTCTCAAGTCTGCAGAACCTAATTATCCAAAGGAAAGTATTCCTGGTCCCAAAGCAGAGCTTTTTCATCTACTATTTTTGGTCTGGCTGTAGTGACAATCCAGGGGCAATGCATTAAACACTAGTCTCTTCCATAAAAATTTCAACTCTGAGGACAACCACCAATTGCACTCTTCCTCCACCGAAACCTGTGTTCTCCCACACCTTTTGAATACAGCAAGTAATTCCTGGAGGTGATCATCCACAACTCAACATCCCACTGTGGCCATAGTGTGTGGCTGAGAACTGGCAATTTCAGCACAGACCCTTGGCACAGCTGACAAGGCTAAAAGCAGATTAAGGGAGGAAATAAATCAGAGGCTGTGTTATATTAAAAGAGACTTGGTTTTATCCAAGAGACAGATGTTTCTGCTCAGATAACAGTTTCAGAAGATGTTGGGATTTGGAAAGAACTGCATTTGTTTATAATTTTCATAAGAGAAATATTTTCCTGTATCTGCTCTTTCAAGAATTTAATATTCCTATTTATGATCCTTGCAGATTGCACTGCTAAATAGTTCAGCTGGTGCGAAATGTGGTGACCAGCATTCCAGATACTTCAGGCTGCTTGATTTCAGCAGCCTAAAGCTAGTATCTCTGCAGGGCTTGCCAGAGTGAATACACATTCAAGTTGTGTTTGTTCATGCCATTGAAAAATTTCTGGCTGAGGTCTGTAAGCGTGATCGTCATCTTTACCAGGGCAAGACAAGGTGTTTTCTCAATGGCCTTAATCCCGCTATGCCCACATGGATTAGACTGACCCATTGCAATAGTCCCATCTTCCTCATAGCCTGTAGAGGTGTTTGTGGGCTCAGAAACCAGCAGCCAGGTTTGTGGCACATTCAAGTATGCATCTTGAAATCTCTATAGGACACCTGGTGCCAGCCAAATTAAGAATGAGCATAAATTAGGGATCAACTTGGGATCAACTTGGGATCAACTTGGGATCAACTGTGGACTGAGCTGTAACCAACTAGTCCATGCTTTCTGTCATAGCCTCGAATGTGCATATGTATTCAGAAGACGGCTTTGAAGCCAGCCAGGTAACACAGACCAAGTTAATAAATAGATCTGATCTCCTGTCTGGTTGCCCAGAGAACTGATAAACATGGTGACAGAGTAATGTCCCATTCTCTGACAGGAGTCGAAAGGAGCAAATCCTGCCCTCTGCCAGTGAAATAAAACAAATCCTCATAAGTCTTCCCTGCCAAACCCAGAGCCTTTTTGCCATAACTGGAAGTGAGGAATCCTTTAGCTGAACTCTAAGAGATAATTATAAAATCATGTGCACATTCTGGTTGTCATGTAATAGGCAGAAGAGATTTGCCAAACTTACCTTCTGAAAACCTGCAGTTTTGAAGGGAGTACATTCAGTTCAGAGCAGACAACAAGAGAGAAAGGAGATTCTCCAGAATTTTAAATTGTGCTTACCAAAGGAAGAGGCTGGCACAGTGAAGGTTTACTGCTGCACAATTCCTCTGATAGTGGAAGTATGACATCAGCCCCAGAGCGACTGAAACAGAAGACAAATAGTCAAAATAATGATCCCCAGAGAAGCATACTGAAGACAGTGCCAGGTAACTGTCTTAAAGCACCTCACACTTTCTGTCTCATTAATTATGGCGTTTAAGTAGTACTTAGCACAAAGAGTGGAAATAAAGAAATGATATAAACTAGGATGAGAGTCCTCATTTATTAGCTACATCTGTGGTATGTTCACAAAGCAAATATGAGTTGTTTTTTTTTTTCTTAAAGGTAAGTAAACAAAAACCTGTAATAACTACTTTAGACAAAACACTCTGGATTCTGTTCACCGTCTCCAACAGTCTGAAGTCATCAAATAAATATGCTCCCCAAACGCAGCCTCATAGTTCAGCTTGCCACCTTTCAGGATTGTTTGTTGCACTAGTGGAAACAACTCAGGCTTTGCCTGATACCTCCAAATTCCAATTTCCAGCATGCTGCAATCACTTACGGCTTTCATTACTCTTCCCTAGAACACAGCTTAATCCTAATAAACATCCAAAACTGTCAAGTCTTATAAATTCTCATGTTGGGCTCAGATAGATAGTGCAATGTGTCTTTTTATCTTCATCAAATGTATCCATCCATTCTCTGAGGTATTTCACAACCCAGTCTGAGGGCAAGTAAATTTATTATTTACCATACTATTTTCTTTCCCTCCAAACACTTTTAAAACCAAAAGCTGATGCAACATTCTAGCAGCAGGTGATTTCTAGTTCCAGTGATTTAAATACTGCAAGACTTACCTTCATTTTGTTCCACAGACTGTTTTCCTTGTTGTGAAAAATAAAACAGAAATCCCTGAAGGGAAAAAAATTCACAATCTCCAAGGTACTCATACAACAGCAAGCCACAAACAAAAACCTACAACCTGTTTTATTCTCCAATATTTTTTCCAATTTTCTTCTGATTTCTCCATATTCTACATAATGGAGAAAACAGGAATTGTTAACTCTATAAATACAAAATTTGTAATTAAACCAACTTATGCTTAATATCTCCTTTTCTTCCATTTTGCTAATACTTATGCATGTGTAGCTGCACTTTTTCTGAATTGTTTGTGGATGAGTTATGATATTTGTTTATCATAGCATACATGACAATGAGTGGGTGCTAGGCTATGAGTGAGGATATACATGTAGCTTAAAATCTTAGACAACATTTAGAGAGATTGATTCTGGTGGTGAAACTCCTAATGGTTCCTACAGGGACAAGTCTTCCCCACCATGAGCATGTGACTGTAGATATGCCTCGGGAGATATGATACTATTTGGGGGGGGTGGAGGGAAGAAAAGCAGAGAAATGGTTATAGACTTGTTAAATTTCTTTAAAGTTTCCTGGTCATTATCCAATGACAAGCTAATTGTTCCTTATACACCTTTGTGCACTCTTCCTCACAGTGTGCTCAGTAGCAGCCTGCAGTCAGCAGAAACGGGGCAGCTGAAGAGAAAGTATTTTTCAGTGTTGAAAATCAGTTCCCTAATCCCCTTGGGAAACAGTTCCTTGGGGCTCTACGATTTCATTGTTAAAATCTTAACATAGAATGAGGTATTATTAGTATTCCTCCCATTTTATAATTCAATTCCCCTTCCTTCTACCCCTCCTCCATTTTTTTCTAAACTGCCGGGTATATCAGGTGTTTCTGCCTCTTGTTTCCTCCTTTCTGGATGTACAAATCAGCAACAGTCATGGGAGAGGGCGGAACTGACAAGGAGAAAGCAGGTGAAAGGCAGGGAGGTAATTTTAGTGGTGGAGATGCCAAGAAGAAGAGGCTGTGAAAGGTTTGTGTGAGGCTCAAGGGGAGAACAAAACACCTTTCTCCAGAGAAGACTGTAAATCCTGCCTGTCAACCAGCCTGGCACGGGCCAGTCTCACCTGCACTCCAGATGCTGATAGACCACCTCATGCCTGGCTTAGCACCACATCTTCCACACAGGAGAAAGACAGGAGGAAAAAGCACAGCTTCCTCCTATCCACGGCTCTGTTCCCGAGCCCAAAGCCAGAGATGTGGCGTTATCATTTTATTGACTGGTTTCCGCAGGGCTGCCTTGGCAGCAGGGCTTGATGCCAACCTCCCCACAGCCTCAAGGGCTCAGTGTTACTGCTGGGAGCCAGGTGTCCCACCAGCAAGGTTCCCATCTCCTCCCTCCTCCTCCTCTTCCAGTTATGGGGGGCTGCTCACCCCTCTTCCCCCACGCTCACCTCCCTCTCTGTCCCTGCTGTCACATATAGTTTATAACAACATTCCCTCTTCAAGCGTTATTTCCTTCCTTGTGCCAGCCGTGTCCGGGCAATGTTCCAGTCAGTGGGATGTGTCCAAGCCCCTCAGCCAAGCTGGCGGTGTCTCTGGGAAAGCCTCCTTAAGAAAGGGCAAAAATGCCAGGCCAGCAGAGGAGTGAGGGTTCAAAAACCACAAAGTGAGCAACAGCAGCTCGAGCACCGAAGTCAGCGAGGCAGGACAGGGAGGAAGGAGGCGCTGCGGGTGCTGGAGCAGGGACTCCCCTGCAGCCCCTGGAGAGGCCATGGAGGAGCAGGTGGATGTTCCCTGAAAGGACGGCAGCCTGTGGGAGGGACCCCACGCTGGGGCAGGGGAATGGCATGAGGAGGATGGAGAGGCAGAGAAGAGTGGCTATGGACTGACCTCAACTCCCATTCCTCCTTCCCACTGGGCTGCTGGAGGGGAAGATGTGGAGGAGTTGGGAATGAAGATAAACCTGGGAAGGAGGGAAGATGGGGGAAGGCAGTGTTTGAATTTTTGTTTTTGTTTCTCGCTATCAAAGTCTATTTTAATTGGCAGTAAATCCAATTAATTTCCCCAAGTCAAAATGGTGCATACCATTTTGCTCATGACAGTATCTGGTCTTTATCTCAACCCACGAGCTTTTTCACCTCATTTTCTCCTCGCATCCTGTTGAGGAGTGGGAGAGCATCAGAGTGGGTATCCCACAGCTGGCCAAGGTCAGCCCACCATCCCCACTCAGGTCCTTGCCTCAGAGAACACCCCATCACAAAGAACAAGACAAATGACCCCCAAAAGAGCAGAACCCATTGTCCCTCTGTCCCAGGGGAGATGTTGACCACTTGAAGAACCACCACCAAAAGTAGCAGCACCAGTCGTTTTATTGAAGTAAGCTTTTGTAAGAGTGAGACTAACAGGTGGCAGAGTTCACTCTATTTCATACTGCACAGAGGATACAATAGTGATTCAAACTTACCAGTACGAAATCTTAGTGCATTATAATACAAGGTTATGCACCATATTGGTCACTTACCAAAGATCTGCAGTTGGTGAGGGGTCGCTCAGCCTCAAGAAGCAACTCTGAGAGGCATCCTAGCTCAAGGGGAAATCACCGCCATGCAGCCAGCTGCTTAGCAGGGAGAGCTCAAGGAAGGCACACTTAGGCTGTCATACTTATGGAATAAAGTGGTTGGCTAGCAGTCAAATTACATGAGATGGCAAACGTAAGCATGAGACTCCTTGTACCCACAACTTCCTTTGTTCCTTGACAAATGAGTCTTGGAAGAACCACCTGCTATTCTTACATTAATCACATGGTCAGTGTTCCAGTTCCCAAGTTCTTATGCATCAATGGTCCCCATGTCACCCTGTTCCTGTGTGAGCTTTCAGGGAACAGGTTGGAACTAGAGAAGTTCTTGGCATGGTTATGGCCCAGGCCTTTACTGCCTTTGGAGCCTGAACCAAACTACCACAAGTTCAGTCAAAGAGACGGGTCCATCCATCACACCCAGCTCCAGAGGAGCCCCTGCACCTCTGGGCCAAGGGATACAGAGAGGTCAGCTATTTTTGTCCTCTGTGAGTCACAACAGGAATGTGCCGAGGCCACATCTCTGTTCATTTATGGCACTTTAGCCCCTGTTACTGTTTCCCTACCCCGTACTCACCCTTCTGGGACTTGCAACAGCACTGAAAGGAGGAGGCTGCCATCAGTGCAGCCAAGTGGCATGGGGCTCGCACTTTGACTACCCAGTCTCTACAATGAGCTGCTTTCTCCTCACCTGCCTGGGAGGCTCCTCAGGGTGCCAGGGAGGAAAGGGGGCACAGGCAGAGTGGGGCAACAGGGCAGCTGTGCCCAGACGTGCAGAGGAGCAGTTGGCTGGTGCTCTTGGATCTTGACTTAAACAGCTCTGAAGTCTCTCTTCCTACTGGGAACCGCTTGGCTCACAGTGATGGAGAAATTGGCAGGGAGAGTGCATGGCAGCAGAGGGACAAGGGACAACACAGGATTTCTTAGTGCCAGCCCTGGTGTTTGGAGGAAAGCTGGAAGCTGTGTGCTTTGGGGCAGCTGGTGATGGTGGCTGCAGCAGAGACTATGGGACTGTATTGATCAGCACTAACAGGATTTAGGCATCAGGGGTTGTTGGTGGGCCAGGAACTGCCCTGTGCTCTAACAGCTCTCTACAGCCAGCTCAGAAATGGACAAAAACAGCCCATCACACACCAAAATTGCATCCAGTCAGAGGAATACACAGCACCACTGCTCAAACTTTTTTAAGAAAGACCAGTAGGGGGGCAGGAGAAAACGAAGGAAACAAACTGGAGGAGACACAGATAGAGATGCACACTTGGGACAAGGTGCTTGATGCCAGAGGAAGGACAACTCCAAGGTGACTGGGGCCTGTGGAGAACTCACACCAGGGCAGGGACGCTGGTGAGGAACTGCAGATGACTACCACTGGGGCAAGGACATACCTGAAGGCTTATCAGCCCTGTTCTAGATGAACAACATAGGATCCAAAAGAATACAACACAATCTTTCAAAATACCTCAGATCGAGTTTCTATGGGAAAAGGAGGCAGGGCAAGCACTTCACTTAAGAGGAGCCTGAACTTCTTCCTCTTTATACCATTCTCTTCATTCCCCTTGGAACTTCCCTTGCTCCTACAGCTTCCCTTATTTGCTTTCTCTTTCTGCCTCCTCTTTGGACACCTGGTCCTCTCATCTCTTTTCATGCTCCCTGCCCAACTATTCTGGACTAAACTTCCTATAACAACATTTTATCCCTAAGCCCAGTAGGTCCAAACTGTTTCCTTCCAAAGCATTTCCTTACAACCTTTTCCTGACACCCTAATTATCCCTTGCTCTCCACTGCACAATGTCTTCCTCATCCTTGCCACCTGCCGAGTCTCCTGCCTTGTCATGCATGCATGCTGTAAAGGCAGAAGAAGTGTAACGTTTTAATCTCCCCACTCTCAAGGCAGAGGGTACAACTTAAGGCAAAATGCTGGTCTTTTCCCATCATATCTACTTTTTTTTTTCCCCTCAGGGCCTACTAAGTGCATCCTGTCTATCAATGACACACCTCCACTCACTGAAAATTGGCCCATACACACACACATCTTCACAACTACGTGCCCCATAATGCCTACACAGTCCACATAAGTACTATAAAAGCTCATTTCCTCCCATCCATGTCCTTGTACTCATTTTCAGTGAACCTCTTGTCACCCCAAAGCCCTTCACAAAAAAGCAGCTTTCCCAGCTTGCCCTGGATTCCTCCCATGCACCTCTCCTTCTCCCAGTTGCCACTCTCCAAACCTCTGTGCTCAAATTGTACTCAACAGCAGCAAGAACTGCCACTGTACAGCTGTCGAGGTTACACATCACACAACTGTGCAGACTCTGGAAGCAAGAGCAATTTTGATCTGCTCCTACTCAGGCGTATTGCCTAGCAATCACCTTCGACATTTCCCTCTGCCATGAAAACTGTGCTGTTATTCTGCAATACAGAATGTCAGCCAAGAGGCACACATTAGTCAGGAGACATCATTTGAAAATAACTTCTTATTTAAAATTGGTTTTAGTAATTGTGTACATATTGGCATTTATTACTAAGATTTTTGTTCAGTAGAAAGAAGAAAAAGATGACAAAAGAATAATAAGGAAGAGTGGTTAGAAAGGAAGAGTAGTTACTTGTGGTTGGAAGGAAATGGTTTGGACCTACTGAGCTTTGGGGTAAAATGTTGTTATGAGAAGTTTAGTCCATAAATCCCACAACAATGACTTTCTTGAGCTTTGCTTAGCCCATCTGATGAGGCATGCAGAGCCAGTGATTCACTAGTGGAAGTCACAGGAAATTCTGAAACAAAACCCTTCTCACTCATCACGGCCTCGATGACTTCCTCTGCTTTCTGAATCAGCTTGATGAAGACTGTCAAGAATGCATACAATTTTCACTGGCACTACCCCTACCTGGATCAAACGCTGAAGAGGTCAAACAGTTCCAGCACAAACCTGGCTGCACCAATTCACAATTCCCATACATTAAAGGGATTCTTAAGTAGTCTCAAAATAGTTATAATTTTTCCTTGCAGCCATGGGGAGGAGATTCATTGCAGCCAACATGGCAATGTTTTCCTTAAATGTATTTAGAGGGTGCCAGTGAAAAATTCTTTGTATTAACAAGTCTGGTTTTTATTCCTTATCTCCTCATAGTGCGGTACTTTAACTTGGGTTTCCTGCTTTCCCACATAACATTGGTTTTTATGTTAACCTGAGCACCAGGTTAACAGTAATTTTGTCATAATAGTATAACCCCACAAATAAATAAATTGTATAGACTGAGGATCCCATACTTCTTAAACCACAAGCTAATATGGTTTGCTAATACTAATGGAATGAATTCTGTCTGTCTGTCACTTCCAAAATGCTGCATAAGCAAGATGATTAACCCTATGGCTACATCAGTGAGCAGCTCAGTGCAGTAAGAATGGAAACACTTGGTGATGATCCAGAGGTGTTAGTTTAGACTAGTTGCACTCTTGTGCCACAGACAAAATGACCATCAGATCATGGTGTCTATCAGTTGCACACCAGGAGCTCATCATCTCCTAGATAAATCTGATGCAAAAAGAACCCAGTTCACACACTCCAAGATTGTCCTGGGGGTTGAAGGATGCTAAACAGAGACAACTGGGAGAGTCTCTTCAGAAGCACACTCCTAATCAAACACAAATGGACATGTAGACACATTAAGTATAGATATTCTGAGAAAAAATAAAGTTTGAATGACAAGGCATTCATTTATTACAATTAAATTTTGATGTTTCTTTAGTTCTTTCCTCCTTTCAGCTCTGAAGCCATTCTCAAGTTTATGTTGCAAGGCACTGTTCTAAATTATTGTCCTCTTCACATAGAAGTGGAGAGAGACACATTGAATGGCTTGCCCAAGGTCACAGTACAAATCTGTCGTGGTT
>KZ505676.1:685087-702062 GCA_002844005.1 Limosa lapponica baueri
CCAGCCAGTCCCCAGGCAGTGGCCCCCCGGCCAACTTTCCACCTAGTTCATATGCAGAGCATGGTGTCATATGGTATGGAATATCCCTGTGGTCAGTTGGGGTCAGCTGTCCCAGCTGTGTCCCCTCCCAGCTGCTTGTGCACCCCCAGCTGGTAGGATGGGGTGTGGAGCAGAAAATGCCTTGACTCTGTGTAAGCACTGCTCAGCGGTAACTAAAATATCCCCATATTATCAATACTGTTTCCAGCACAAATCCGAAATATAGCTCCATACATGCTACTATGAAGAAAATTGACTCTACCACATTCAAAACCAGCACAAAATCATAAGCAAAACAGAATATAAAACTTTATCAGCTTCCTCATGGGTTTTTTTTTGCCACAAATTTGTACCACACCTTTCATTCTGATATTCAGAAAAACAAAGGATTTAGGACCGTATCTATATGTTACGTTATTATTAGCAATGCATCCCTACTAACAGCTCATCCAGAAGGAAATTAATTTGGATATAATAAAAAAATATATCTCTCCTTTCTTTTGCTGAATCTTTCTTTTCTTTGTGAATTATTTTAGCCTGACTTTCCAGTTGGGAGGACCACAGGACTCATAAAAATGTGCTTTATTTTTAATTACATCCTAAAACAAATTCCAAAATGCTAATGAATCACACTCTAAAATATACTGGAAATTGTTTTCCAAGTCAATCATGTAGATTCTTCTGTAACCAGTTGGCAACTTTGATTAGTAGTTCTCTCCTTTCCATATTTTCAACTTTTGTAAACTCCAGTAGTTGAGTGGCAGCTGCTCTCTCATCCTCTTCCAGTGTAGTGTTATAAAAAACCTGTAACTGAAGCAATAAACACATGAGCTCAGTTCACAAAATTTCACTTGCAGAAAGGAACTGTGTACCTGACAAATGCTTTAGAGAGAACTGCACAGTAAAGGGTGAGATGGCAGGGGGACGAAGAGGGGATGGGGCAAGCTTACTGATTCACACTAAGGTGGGAAAGCTCCTCGCACATCAGAAATGTGCCTTTTTGCCACCCCTTTAAAAATCCTTTCAAATGCAGCCAACTTCACTAGCACTGATGGTACCACACAGTGGCTAGGACTAGTTGGGTAGCAGGATCCTCTTGTGCTGCCTGCTGTACTATCACAGAACAAGAAATCTTTCCTATCAGGCTAACGAGCAGAAGACAAGAGGGGACTGGAGAATAGCAAAGAAATGTATGGGGGGAGCAGGAAATGAACAAGAAGAGAAATGAGATAAATGTCAGCATGATAACCAGCAACCTAATATGCCAGCAGCCCAACTTTTGCTATGTTTCTTGTAGACATCATAGCAAAGGTGATCTCTACAGATTTCAAAGAGGAAAATGAGACAGCTTTGATAATATTTTATGGGACTCAGTTCCAAACCTGAAGGTTCATTTAGGCACTGGGCTATTGCTTTTGCCATCCCGGGGAGTTAACTTGTTCCTAAAGAACAAGAGGTGTAAAACTTATAGTTCATGAATGTTGAAGAGAGATTTCTGTGACTTTAGGGGCTAACTCTCTGAACTGCTCTCCTCGTTAAGTATCCCTTCTCAGTTACTTGCTGTACACATGCATACATCAACAGCAAAAAAGGGAAGTAACATTTTTCTTGTAATGACAGATACTAGCAGTTCGGGGCTGGCACAGAGACATGGATCACATGCAGACAGCCTAAAAGCTGAGCTGTTGAGAAAAGAAAATAATATTTTGGGAAAGAATCTGGGGAGACTTGGACTGGAGGCAAAAGAACAAGAAAAGAGTATGAAACGAGCAGTGATAGTTATTAATTTGTCACAGGCACTAATGTGGATTTTGGTGGGGAATAAACTAAGACAGCCTAAAGCCAACTACCACAGGTTTCCACCCTTCAGCAGGTTTCTCCCCACCCATCCCCTTTTTCCAGATGTACAGCAGCCCAATTAGAAAGTACTGTTCATGAGCTCATCTGGGCTGCCAGGCAGTCAAAAGGAAAGACCTGTGTCACACACGTAGACCATCTGTTCAGCACACAGGCAGGCAACCTCTTGCGCTGCAGCCACACAGAGCAGGACAACGTCCATCCCTGCACAAAATCCCACTTCCATGCCGTGCTTAACAACCAGCTGCACACACAGACTGCAGAGCTGCAGGTGCACATTCATATGTTTATTTCTCAGATGAGGAAGTATCATTTTTCTCAGTGTCTCAACACAGCAACATTATAGAGTACATTCTATGATTTCTTTAAAAAACAAGAGATTTAAAAGCCTGTATTTACAAACTGGCAATGAAGCTAAAACTGCTTCTCTGATTTACCTCTTGGATCTGTACATCTGTATTGACAAATCTTCCCATGACTTTTAATACATCATGTAACAACTCCTTCCCATACCTGTAAAATTGAGATAAAAGTCGTTCAAATAGCATGTTAGCAAATATACTAAATTTCACTTCATTCGAAAATACTCCCACTATTAAGTTATTCATTACCATGTTGGAAATACCAACTAAGCTGAAGTTTGCAATTGTGTAGTCTTTTTCCCCTTTTAAAGAAATACCATTAACATTCAATTTAGGCATTTGAGCAAGATGAAGCACACTAATTACCCTTCATTTTAACTTCCTGGTAAGATTCAGTATTTCTACTTTGGTAGCATGAATTCTTTGCTTAAAACGCATGATCTGTGTGAACCCATAGAGCTAAACTGAGCTAGAAAGACTGACTAATAGTGATTCTAACAACTTTGTCTGTCTGTTGGTATCTGGAGAATGGCATATAAATTAATGCCCACACTATTCTTTTAGTCTGAAAATAACGTGTCAGTTTCCCAGCAAACTTCTCATCAGTATGGAACACAGAAAAGCTTTGTAAGGCAACAAGTTGGTGTAACACAAATGTGCTACAACTTGCCTTTTCTAGTGTTAGCAATGAAGATACACACTTGAATGCTCCCAGAGGGTGGGTCTTGGTTATGCTGCCACTAATGGCTCCAGATGGACTCCTCTGCCACCAAATGCAGCAGGAACACACTGTCACAGTCCCACTGCTTTCCACCATTGCCAGGAGAGAAGGAATCTTTGAACAGACTTCAAAATACTTGCTTTGCTTGAGACAAGTAGCCCAAGCTCTCTCGCAGTTTACCTGCATCAGTGCAGGCAGGCTAGAGATGGGTTAGGGCTTAAATCAGGGAATAACACTGTAGTTGGTCCCTGCAGTGCTTGTAAACCTGTATGCTCCAATCCCCCATCTCTTCATACTGTCTTTGGAAAAGAGGTTACAATCTACCTCCAGCATTTTATACCCATGCTTGTGAAATGCTAGTGGATCAACCCATGTCTAGAGTCAGTTTTCCCAGGAAATTTAACACTTAAAAGCACCAAAACAGTCAAGAACAGACTAATTTTTAAAGCATTCTGCATCTGACATGAGGTCTTCTTTGACATTAAGTTCTGATCAGAATTGAGTCCTCTGAAAACTCTGCAGGGCATACTTAAGGAAGTGCATCAATCATTGCAAAAAAGCCATCTCTGCAAGGAAAATCTGCACCTGGATTTCACAGCTCAAACATAAAGATGGATGAAGAAGCCAAACAGCCACAGAAATAAAGGGAACCCAAAGCTGGTAGCTTACCATACCTTTCACTTAAAAGTGGCCAGTTTTCCGTAACAAATTCCCAGGCTATACGGTGCCCAATATCCTTAGTCACCACATATAGGATGATGACTGAAGTACAATTGGAAGAAAATAATGTATCGCTGAGTCCATATTGCAAGTATCTGTTAGGAAAGAAGGTAACAATTGTACCTATCACTTGCTGTTTTAACAGTGATGTTCTGGAAATATAATCCAATTTGGGAAAATTACTGTCTCAACAAATACCAGAATGTGGAAAGTTATACCAAACTTGGTGTCACTCTGAGCTGTGCATTCAGCTGCTGCCACAAGAGCAGGTGATTGGCAGCAGAAGCACCTCGGCTACTTTCAGAGCTTTAGACCCACTGAGTTTATGCCAATTCTTGGATGATCATTCCTTAGGCCATCACTGGCAAATTTTTGTCCTTTGGCAAATCCGTTACGTAATGTGGACATGACAGATTAGAGAATTCAGCTTCAACATCTTTTTACTGATAGAGTTAAAAGATTTTATATCAATGCCAGTGAAAGATAATAAATACAGTACTCCAATCCGTGTTCAGGAAGCATTTGGACAACACTCTTAGATATATGGCTTAACTTTGAGGTTCCCCTACATGAAGTCAGGAGTTAGACTGAATGAACTTCGTGGATCTCTTCCAACTCAGGATATTCTACGATTTTATGAAGATGGAAATTTAAAAAAAAAAATTTTCAGTGTAAGTCTGCTCTTCAAATGGTGAACAGCTTGATGCTAAGTCTATGTTAACTTTTGCCCTTAACATGGGTGATTTGGCTTCCACACAGAGGCTAAATAGACCATAGCACTTTAGTTTGGAAACAAAATAAGTAGGGGAGAAGGAGTATGGGAAAATTACATAAAATCATAAATGGTAGGGGGAAATGTCAACACGAATTATGACAATTACTGTTTCTTACAGTACAGAGAGTAAGGGCAGCCAATGGGTTCCAAGTTAAAAAAAACACAACACAAATAGGTTTAAAACAAACCAAAAGGAAGTATGTTTTCATACAATATGCAATTATATTACGGGATGTGTTGCCCTGGTCTGCTGACCATAAAGCCTGAAGGTATAATTTTAGTTAGAAAAGGTCATTAGATATACTGACAGAAGACAGGCCCAGTGTTAGACATTACATACTAGTTACCAGCTCAGGAAATTCCTTTCTCAGTGATTACCATCTGGGATGCTATACCAGCAGAAGGATCATTTATGATTGCCCTTTTATCGGACTTTCTCTGTAAGAAAACTCTCAAGATTCATCCGGTGGTCTATAAGGCACATGCTTTTGGGACAGCCTAACCTCTGTCAGGTTTGCACAGTGCAGAACTTGTGTTCTTATGATTTACTTCTATATACAGAAAGATATACTTGATTAAGGTCACCTGTAAAGTAACCATGACTCTTTGGCACAGCTCATGGCAGAGAGCAGGATGTCTTTATCTTCCTTTGTGGAGTCAGTATGGTTATACATTTCCCATGCAAAATTCCATTCTTTATCACTTCCCATTGCAACACCATAGCAGCAGACAGTTCTTCTAATTAACAAGGGAATTCTGCAAAGCAAAATATGATTAAAAGGTATTGTATTGTTGTAAAGTCAAAACCAGCAGTTAACACATAACTGAAAACAGATATTTATTTACAGTTAAAAGATGCACAAGAAAGGAAATATAAAATAGCAATCCAAATAATGCTAGGAAATTTGATTGGTTTATTCATGATTTAAATATTTAAAAAGCATGCAGCTTAAAGGCAAACCAAAAACATTTTTTAAAATCGTTGGGTCAAGCTATTTTGTGTACATACAGTGTCAATGCCACTTTTTCACATCACAGCCTAGGACATGGATCAGACCATTCAAGAGGGTACAGTTGCATATAAGCTTCATCCCAGAGAAGACTTTTCAAAGTTTCTTGAGTGAGGGCATCCAGTAGGAAGAGCCACATGCAGCACAGATGAAAACAGAAGGGACATTTCTCCATGCAACACACAGCCTCCTATTACTCCCACCCCAGGGGACAATCCTCAACACAGCAATGAATTTCATAACCAGCATTATCAGTGTAATACTCTTACTTCATGTGCAAAGGCTGAAGAGAAAATTTCTCTTGCTGCAATGATGTGACCCTAACACTAAGACATTCTCAACCCTTTCCAGTGATAGCAATGTATTCTACTATGCAGGCTATCTGAAAACAGTTTAAATTAATGGTATTTTTGACTAATTCTCTGTAGGACAATGGGTGCCATTGCTACAAACAAAACATTGAACTTCCCAAGGGCACACTATTAATCTGCCTAGATTATATTACACAAGACCAAGATTGTAAGCAGAAGTGTAAACACTATCTTCCATTAGATCATGATATAGACTAGGAAAACCAGACAAGTTTCTAGTCACAAAAATTCTTCTTTAGGCCCAAAACCAGAAGGAGAAAATTAAAATGTAAATATAAATTGAGAAAAATTCCTCAGAGTTTCACTAGACCATTCTAGAGAAAATGGGTATGATACCAGCAGATACCAGAAGACTATATGACAGCAATCTTAAAAGCAAAAGGTAGAGACCAGTAATTTATAAACTCTGGAAACTAAGTAATTTGTAAACTTTGGACTAGTGAAAGTGATGGAGAGAGCTGGGTGTTCTGGATGGCAGACACCACTTGTTAAGAAGAAAGCAGTAGGGTTTTGATAGTCCCATTGTGGGTGGGGAATTTCACTGGCATAACAGCAGAAAGTGTGGGCATGTTTTATGTTTACTGCAAAAAAATAAACTGGTTTCATTTACCTGCATGTGTGTTGGAATATAGGGGATTTGCCACTGAGAACAATGCTTACTGAGACTGAGTGGTTATGTCTAGGTAAAGAACAGTCCTGCAAGGAACCTGTTATGACAGGTCTTAAATTTGAGTTACGGGGTACAGTAATTTGTTTAATAATAATTTCATCACATTACAGAAAGAGGACATGGTAGAGTGGTAACAGGGTAAAGCTGCTTTGGCTAAAATACAGCTATTTATTTTGCTACTGCAGCTCTTCCAATAATTTCAAGAAAAACGTTGGTTACTACGTGTAAAGTTGTTGTGGGCCAAGAGCAAATAGACAAGCTCTGTGTACCGTCTGGCGGCAGATCTGATGCTCAGGCAGGCCATATGGGCAGCCTACTATGGGACAATGGTCTACTGACTGGTGACATCTATGCTGGCCCTGAAGTGGTTTACATTACATAGTTCACAGAGGAAGTCCACTGTGGTCCGGAGGGACTTTGGAGCGTGAGGTTCTGTTAGAAGAAGGGTGGGGCTTACTAATCTTGACATTTTTTCTGGGAGTGGTTGTGTGGTTTGATATTACTGGCCTGCCAGGATTCTCTCATTTCTGGATCTTGGGGAAGACACAAAAAGCTGCTGGGAAGGAGGGTGGATTATTTTACGTTGCTTTCCCGGAACCAATGCAGAAGTGACATAGTGATTTCTTAACTTTTGAGGGCAACAGCAATATATGGTTACTTTCAGTAAATAATTAAAATGTACAGCAACGTTGTCCTTCCCTCTAGACTCATTATCTTCTTTCAAAAGGAGGCAAGCCAGTAACAGCACCACAGAGAATACATTAATTTACCTAGCTCCACTTCACTCCTGGAAGCAAAAAAAGAGTAAAACTGAGAAACTGGCTGAGAATCATGGCTCTTGGCTTGTTATCTCCATAAAACAGATAAAAATGCACCATATCAAGTCCGGTTAAGTTCTGCCAGGAACTGTTAGGAAATGTTCAGCTTAAAGTTGATCATGTTATTTGAAAGGGAAAAGCATTACTCCCTTCCACAGGTGTAAGAATCCTACTGGGTTCCACCTGTGGCAGAACAGCTACAGTGTGCCGTTTTGAATTTTGCTCTCAGAATAGAGAACATCAAGGGATCTGTCTGTGAAACATGAGTCAAAATTTTATTGTGCCCTTTTCCTTTTCTATCCAGCATATGAAACGCCTCCTCTTTAACTGAACAGGAACTGTGATCTGTCATTTGAAACCTGAAAAGTGTCCTATCTCCTATGTTTTTTTTTTATCCCTAGGACATGACCATTTTTTTAATTTAATAAAATTTATAGTTGCTTTTTTTTCCACACTTTTAGCTATGTGAAGTGTGAGGCCGTAGAGTCCCTTTGAACTCATCTCAGTGCCAGGAAGGACAGCGAAATTAATCTTCTCCATCTAATTCAAAGTCAGATCAGGTAACATATTACACAGACATTTCAGCTCTTCAATGTATATAAGGTATATAGTATTCCATCACGGAAAAAAATATTTCAAAGATTATTAAAGGAGCAAGACAGGTTACTGATTTGAAAACACCCTGAGAATTCAGCATAGCATTGTTGCTTTAAGTGTGGGATAGTAAGAATCTCTGGAACATAACAGAACGTATTTAGGCTATTTAAACTTTTCAATTCAACTGTAAAGCACAGTTTTGTTTTTATGAGGATTATCACTATGAAGCTATATAAAAAACCACAAACATAAAAGTACAAGTTCAGTTTACTTAGCCAACTACATATATCAATAAAGACACAAGTAACAACAAAATACTTATTACAACTATGACAAACAAAAAAAATGATAAAGTTTAAATATTCACTCACCAGTGCCAATACTATTTGATTATTGCATAGAAAAACATCAAAAGAAAGAGGGAGGAAAAAAGAGTAAGAATTTCAATACATCATAAATTTTCTTTAACAATGCAATACTCGAATGCAAAAAGTCTGATCCTGGCAGAGCCCAGACTCCATCCATCCTCACAGACCAGAAACCTGACCACTCGGTTCCAGTATTGGCATAAGAACTGGCAGCTGTCCCCTGCACCTCATTGTGTGAATACAGAACATGCAAGGCAATTTGACAGGCTCAGCGCCAGCAGGTGCCTGTATCTCCCAAACATCATTTCACTCAGTATTGCTAAGAGAAGCTTAGAAACTGAGTTGGTATACATGATAATCCTAAGGCTGTACGGCAGCAAAGGGACTGGACAATATGGGATAGTAGCCCTAATCTAAGGTTCACCTGTTATGTGGCAAAACAGATTTTGGTCCTCATGGCAAAAATCTGCATCTGCCAGTCTGAAAAGTCTATGCAAAAAGCAATAACTATGAAAGCATTATAAAGTTGGCATTTGAGGAAGAGGAGGAGGTTTAAGGAGGCAGAGTTAGGCTTAAATTCTCTCCTTCTGTCGAGAAAGAAAAGCAGTGCATTTCTCATTCTGCCTTCCCTATATAAAAGTCCTTTAACTTTCCACCTCCCTTACACATGCATACCTCTAAGAGCACATTATATTCTTACTTGTACTCAGGATTGTCCATCCACTTAGCATACAGTTCAGACGACAGGTCCAAACAGTCTTGGAGGCCCAGCCAGCATGCTGTTGTAAAAAGTTTTTCCAAATACACTCTTGAAGGGAAGTCAAAATAGCAAGAATAAAAGATATGCATTCCACACTTGAAGTGCTTGACCAGCCCAGTTAGAGCACATGATACTGTTAAACCCAGTTGAAGTTGAATTTAAAATAAACCCCAAAACCTACAAATAATGGGTTCCTGACATGGATATTCATGGGCATTAGTGAGGCTACCAAGGTACTATAATTTTTCTTAGGTTTTTTTCTTTGGTTTATATCCCTCTTGGTAGTTTTAAGAGACTAGCTGCATCTAGTCCAAATCGCTCTGACATTCAAGACTGTGGCTGCAGTGGCATTTATTTTAAAGTTCTAGTGATTGATCCATAAATCACATCTGAAGTTCACTGCTGTCAGTTTTTCCCCAACCGGCAGCAGCTGTTAAGCCTGTTCCCCGATAAACAAAAGCCACTACTCAGATCATTAAACTACCATCTTTAATGCTCAATAAATAGACTGAAAATATCCCAAACTATCCTGATACTGCAGTTTCATTGGAGGTGTCATCATGAGTAACATACGCTTATAAATAGTAAAAATAACGATTCAGTTGCATTCAAATTAATAAGAGCACTTTTCCTATATCTTGTATCTAAATTTACAGAGGTAAACTGCAGTGTGTCAGATCCAATCAAATCAGAACAAACTTTTGAGAAAAGCAGACTACTTACTGAGCAAAATAGTCATCTTCCAAAGCATCAACATTTTGACGAATAAAACCTGCATAATAATGGTATATTGGCAACATTCTCTTTAAAAGGTATTTCTTTTAAAAGAAGGGAAAGAAAAATTACTTTCATTTAGATGCAAGTTTTTATTTTACTGTATTTTTCTTTACTTACTCAGACTTTTCCTAAATATTTACCACTATTCGTTTCTTGACAGCACATTAAAATAAAGTATATAAATTGGGTTTAAAATTCAATACACCTGTTCATCCATTCAAACTGGCAAGTTATCATTTCACATCATGAGGACCTTTGAATTCATTATGAAAGAAAACAAATGCTCAGTCTCAGAGAAAAAGACAGAATAAGAACTTCTTAATAGAAAATACTTTGTTTTTCTCCCATATTTTAAATATGCCTTTACTTTTAGAACTTAAGAAAACTACTATCATGGGATTGTACTTTAAACAAAAGTGAAATCTTCTTTAAATAGAAGTCAAGGAAATAAGACAGTATCATTTCAGGTAGCTCAAATATGGGAGAGAATAATCTCATTTAGTATCCAAACCCAATTCCTTCTTTCTCTCCATGAAGATGAACCAGAAGGCAGTAGGAACCACAGAGCACATACACACTATATACCTTTTATACAGAGCAGCGTTACTCCTGTTACTTACTATTTACTGACTATTTACTACTGGCTGACAGCTGCATTTTTCAGATCCTCAGTTTTACAAAAAACTAGTGGCCTGGGTTGAGTGACACAGGACTAACTTTTCTTCTAATGCTGGGGAAAACTGCACTTTTTGAAGACTTTAGTGTCTGAATTCATGAAAATATCTACTTTATAGCCAGCCAGGCCCTGTGTGATTCAAGATCTCAGTGTTTTCAAGCCTTGCCAGGTGCAGAGACGAGGAGGAGCAGGGCCTGGGCATTTGACCCAAGCTGGCCAACGGGATTATTTCATACCATGAATGTCACATTCAATATAAATTAGAAAGTATGCTCAGGAGCTCTCTCTCTCTCTCCCCCTTGATGGCTGCAATCCTGAGAACTTCTTGCCTCAGTGCCAGAGCCCTGAGGCCTTCCCTTCCTCCTGAAGCCATTGCCCTCTCAGTGTCCGCCATTTGCTGTCCACTGCTGGGAGTGCACAGCTTCTACCGATAGAATCCTCTGAGTACAATTCTTGTATATCTTATATCAGTATCGGGATTAATGCTGGTTCTTTAGTATTATTGTTAATTATTTAGCCTTATTCTATTAAATCTATTTATATTTCAGCCCTCGTATTTCTTCGTGTTCCTTGATTCCCCTTTCCGGGTGGGGAGGGGTCATTGGGTGATAGAATAATTGTCTAAACGACAATAAATTGTTATGGGTTTTCTCAAACCATATCACCTAGGATCAAGCTTAATATAAAGAATATGAATATATTTCTGCTTTACAATAAAAATTGCTCAAGATTCAATGATTTTTATCATTGACTAATATGTACAAATAAGTACCTCCTCCTATTTAAAAAAAAAAGTTGACAAAATCAAGCAAAGGGAATGACATGCAAAAGGAACCATGACCCATCACAGTCATCATTACATTGTTGAGAAATTAAAAAGTATTCATTTTAGTCTGATTTATTTGAATGGTCTAGTATCTTTGCTAACTAACAAAAAAGGTGATACCTTTAGAAGTGGATATACTTCATAGTTCTTCAGAGTACCTTCCAAGTTCTCCGGTACTAGGTTTAACAATACCACATTCCATATAAAGAGTTCATCTTCTCTGTCAAGGTATTTTGTTAGTTCAAGCGCTGTTTCAATCTGAATGTATCCAAACCTATTTGAAAATAAAAAACCTCATACTCAAGCGTACTTATTCATATTAATTACCTACCATGAATATCTTTTTATTTATGACCCTGACAATAAAACATCAGGATACTGCACGGAGAGTGACCTAGAAAAGCCATTGGAAAAATAAAATAAATATAAAACAATGATGCTTTTAAGAGCTGAACTCTCAAAACAATTATTAGAGAGGACAGTGACACTATCAAAGTAATAGGACAATCACGGCAGTAGGCAGACTGTATGCTGCTTGTGTCTGCAGGATACAGCACATTTACAGCATGAGTCAGTCTCACTAGAACAAATGAAGGAAAAGAGCACTGTTTTGAGTTATAATATATTTTTATTGCTAAACAACATTTTCATTACAGGTTCTTTTGTGGAATACACATTTTTGCAAAAATCAAACCATTTAATTCACATGCACACTATTTGTGGAATTAACAACTTCAGCATGGCATTTCTGTGCCTTAATGTGGAATTAGCACAGAATTAATTTTTTCCCCGTAAAATTCCAATTCAAGCCCCTCTCCTCTGGAACAAAAACTTTTCTAGTGTATTTACATAGGAGCAGAGTGCTATACTTCGAAGTTATATTCCTTATTAAATACTAGTTTTGAGTTCTCTTATGAGAAAGGGCATTTGCATGAGAGGAGGAATGGGAATTTTTACTTCCTCCTTTCGGAGGTTCCTCCAGAGGCGCTGAGGGGAAGGCACTATGCTTTGGCTACCTCCTCCCTGAGCTCCCACATCACAGGTGTCTGATGCTTTTGGGATCTCTGGTACAGACATATTTATTGCATCTTCAGCTCCAACAGTACTACTCACCTTTCTAGCACCACAGACATGAACAACTGAGTCATCCATCAGCAAAGGAAGTGAAAGAGGTATTAAGAGTGATGCAGGACAGCATAGCTGAGACAGCCCAGAATAAATTAAGGAAAACTCAGAACGTTCATTCAGAATCTTTCTTCTGTTACAAAAAATATAGGTTAGTCCCTAAAAAACCCATGGCAGTGCCACTATTTAAAATATTTCCTAAGAGTTGGAACAAAAGTTAAAAGAAATTTTGAAAGAAATCACTTAGCACTGACAGAAGAATGGATTAAACACTTCCCCACCATTTTGTCAAAAAAGCTGTTGTCCTTATGAGACACATATGGGTAGGAATGAATGAAGCAGAATTAGCAATGTTGAATGCAATCCTGCAGTTCAATCATTTTCTATGACATATTCAAAACATACTTACTGTGTTAATGCAAAAACATCATCTATCAGCTGGAACCTGTTGACAGCGGGAATAGCCTGCAGAAAGCATTCATGTGGCGTTAATAGATCTAAGTATTTCATTAAGAGTTTTCAAAAGCTTTACTATGTTTCAGAAGGATAAGATGTGTCTCTAACACTTTTTCTAAGCCAAAATCTTCTACAGAACATTACAAAATGGATCCTGTATCTTAAGTTGTAATTATGTATGTGCTTTTAGGAATGTTTATATAAATAAATATATAAGTATACGGCTGCGTAATATATTTAGCTATATAAATATATAGCTACACTACATTAGCACAGAATTTCAAGACCCCTCTTATTTGCATGCCATAATGAAAATTAAAGTATTGAAATGCTACATGTCCTAAAAATACCCTAGCTGTATCATTTTGGTACATTTTCTCCTTTTGAGGCTTCATTTGAGAATACATACTCAGATTAGTCCGGAGCAGAGTGTCTGGCACTACCACGAATTAAATGACCAAGGCAGGGCCGTGGGTGAACGCCTGCCTACAGCTCATGCTCTCCTGAGGTGTGCTGGTCCCTCCTTGTCTCCTCCCTCTTTACATGCCCCTTTGGCTCGGCTGCTGCTCGAGCAAACCTTCCCACTGACCAGTGCCAAAATACAGCACCAAGTGACCACACACCTCCTCTCCTGCTGACTTAGATTAGCTGTGCAAGAAAGAAGCCTAGAAGAAAGGAAGCCAGTGTGCCATAGAAAGGTTCAACCACACCACGTGCACTGATCAGCCGACCTCGCATCTAGACCTTCTGGAGAAGTCATCTGACTGCACTGATTACGACTATGCTAAAAGCTCAAAATTTCTCACTGTTGTTACCAAAACCAACAAGCTGACATTACTACTGGAGCCTCTGGCTCACTCCAGGGTCAGGCAACATGAAGTACTATGCAACCCCACATACAGCCACACGTACAGGCTGTTCTGTACCACCTTCAGCCCAAGCTGTGGCAAGTCAGAGGTGGGATGAAAGTTATTCTGAGTTACAGTGCTTATAGAGGACTGAAAGGGCCCAAGTAGAACTGACTGCAACTTCTTCTAAGAAAAATCTCCACCAAATATAAACCAACCAAAACCCCAAGTCAGATGATTTATTTTTTTTTTTAAATTTCACTGGCAGAAATTTGAGGTTTGGGGAAATGTGGAAATAAGAAGCTTTTTCCCAGCTTTCCCTCACCATGGTTACCTAACAGCAGATAAAGCTCAGTCACACATCCATACCAATAACTTTTTGAGCCAAATTTAAAAGACTGGAAGAACCACAAGCTGTTAAGGCAACTTTGAAGACACAATACCACCTCATGTAAAGTAATTTTTCATGCTTATGTGAAACTATTTGGGCCTGTTCCTCTTCCACTATGGAAATCTGCCAGTGACTTAAGTGGTGCAACAGTGGATCATTTCTTCTTATGTGATACTTGACTTTCCCATTATTCCAGGTTTCATCAGTGTGATTACTGATAAGAGCTGCAAAAAGGAATACATGGGAAAAGTCTATTGATAAGCTTGAGAAAACAAATATGATCTTACCTTTGGATCATTTTCAAGCAAGTGTGCCAATCTTTTTAAGTTTACTTGATCATAGTTCACCCTGTAGTATCCACTTAAATTTACGTTTAGCAGGATCCAGTCATATTCTGACTCTGATACTTGCATTTCAGGAAACACTTCTGTAAAGTGACATTAAAAGGTATCATTTTGTTTTCTGTGCACTGCTAAATTCTCTTGTATTTATAAACACTGGAATTGGTACTTTTTTGAGATCAACACACAAGTTTGAGGTTGGACTCAAAGAGAGTCCCCCAAAAGCTCGGTCCATTTTTGATCTCTGCTCTGCACAGCAGAAGAACTTCAGCAGGCCACTGACCCCTCAGGTACCGAGTGCCTTGAGATGGCAAAGGGGAGAGTTCAGAAAGGCTGCCCATGAATAAACACTCTGGAGGAAGAGCGATACCCTCACATGCCTGCTGCAGAGCAGGGACTCCCAGCACGACTGCTGCTCCCACTGCTGCTCCAAAACACAATGCTCAGTAATTTACAGAACCGACTACCTACCAGTATTCACATCAATGGAGATCAAGGAAAGCAAAACAGGAAAGTTTATGCAAGAGACAAGTATTTATTTTAAATAAAACAGTCCTGTAGTCTTTTTGAGTTACATTACGCACTGAAGGCCTCCTTCTGCAGTCCCATTTCATCTCACTACTACACACTTTATGTGTGCTTGTCTCATTGCTTGCTTCTGATTGCCTACAGCAGATCTGAAGGAGCCTCTGCAGCCTTGGAAGCTCTAAGTGGCCTCATAGAAGAGGATTCAGATATTGACAGATATTGGCTTACCCATTTAAAAACAGCATGGGTGGCTGGAACATGGCACCAACAGTACTTCCCCTGTAATGGCATATTGATTCAATGCTCTGCTAATCATCAAGAGCACTTTTAGATCCCGCTAAAACAGCAAAACTATGCTCCTCCACTCCCCAGGCTGAGTGAAACCTGTTCTACCATAACGGCACCATCCTCCTCGCGTGTCTTCTGCTGCACAGACATCTCACTCAGGGACAGTGTCCAACACAATCATATGGGCAGAAGCTACATATGTAGACATTGCCTGAGGAGCCCTGCACCAACAGGACAGGCTTTTAACACTGCACAGTGCAGTGCTGAATGGACACACTCGGCTGCCGGTAGCAACTCAGCTTGGAGCTTAATTTAACCTGTTTAGAAGTAAGATAAATTAGCTCCTGCAGAGCTCTTTGCAGCAAAAATACACATACGCAAAATTACTTTTGAGATGTTTCCTCTTTATGTATTTTATGCCACTGCAGCAACTATTCCCTAATTCAAGTTGAAACCGTACTTTGTGTCACATCCCTCATTTTCATTTACCAAAACCATTCTGACAAATACCTCTGAAAGACAACATAACAGTTCTCCACCAGAAGTCATTTCAATCTCACAGGAATAAAATGGTAACTGAGTTTAAAATTACCCTTAACATTTCTACCTTTGTAAGAAAGCATTTGTTTATTTATGCATCAAAAAGTCAAAAAGAAAATTATTATTTTTTAATCTTAAAAGGTGAATGCAAGTTCCTTGACTGAATAGTGTCTGGTAAGTTTGATACACACCTTTCAAACACAAGTGGAATGTGTTTTAAAGACTGAATTTCTACTTTATCGTAGACCCTTCAGGCAGATGTAACATGATGGGTTTTTTTCATAACTTCTGTAGCTCTTAAGTCACATGATGGGTGAGGAGACGGAATTCGTATCACTTCAATAACACAAGTTAAGCACATGACACTAGTCCTTCTAAGCAAGTGCTTCCTAACAATTCTTTTCTGCAAATTTTCTGATTTTTTACCTTAGCGATCACTAGTTTATTTAACTTTAGAGCATTCAGAGGAATAAACATCCACTGCTTGTTTATTTAAGTGTCCATATATTGTGAAATGATCACTCAAGCTGTCTTATTGTCTGAAAAAGAGGGAAAGTAGCATGTGTGAACATTACTTACTGCTGCTGTTATCTAGCCATATTAAGGGCTGTGATGATCCATTTCTCATCCAAGAAATAGGAATAATCCATGTGTTGCTTAACAAAAAAAAAGATATAATATGATTAATTCTTATGCTTAAAAAACCCCCTCTCAGTTGATGCTAATCTAGACTGCAGATGAGTTTCTTCTTACAAGAATCTCCATCTACCTTCTCTTCTCTCTGACACATAAAACTTCATCAGATGGTGGTACTTAATGCTGGATCAGTACTTAGATTCACCAAAGATAAGAGAGTTTTAGCATGGCTTTAAATAGGCACTCATATCTAGAATATTGTTCAATGCTAGGTATTTAAATACTGCTGTATCTCTGTGCTCTGGCTTTCCTTCTTCAGACAATAATTTTATTCTCCTCACTTATTAAACTTCACCCTGTTTCTGGAGAACATAAAGATCCTTTTCATAACAGTATCCACTAAAAAAGGCCCCAGGCAAGCAATACAACTGTAATTCTGACAACTGTAATTTCCTTTCTAAGGGATTGTAAAACT
>KZ505676.1:706017-720832 GCA_002844005.1 Limosa lapponica baueri
GATTATTTCATACCACGATCGTCATACTCAGTATAAATTAGAAAGTTTGCTGTGTAGTTCTCTCTCTCCCACCCTTGATGGCGGTGGTCCAGAGAACTTCTTGCCCCGGTGCTGGACACCTGAGCCCTTCCCTTTCTCCTGAAGCTGCAGCGCTGGCACTGTCCCACATTTGCTGTCCCCTGCTGGGAGTGGACAGCTTCTACTGATAGAACTGGCTGAGTAAAATCCTTGTATATATTATGTTGGTATCAGGATCAATACTGGTTCTTTAGTATTACTGTTAATTATTTAGTCTTATCCTATTAAATCTCTTATATTTCAACCCTCATGTTTCCTTGTTTACCCCAATTCCCCTTCCTGGGTGGGGGACAGTCATCCAAGTTTACCAAGGTAAAGAAAAAAACCCTAAATTATTAAAACACTGCAAGCCACTTTGAGGACTTCTGCTTCTCAAGGAGAAGAACTCAGGCTTCTAAGTAATGAGATCAAGTTTGTCGACCAATTTTTCTCCTTGTAAATAGCCAGTAAATTTAATTTTCAGGGTTCCGTTTGTAATTCAGTGGTGATCAGTGGCACAAAGTCTAATTGGAGGCCAGTAACTACCACCCCAGGGGTCAGTATGGGCTCCAGTCCTGTTCAACATTGTCATTAATGATCTGCATGGTGAGGCAAAGTGTACCCTCAGCAACTTTGCAGGTGACACAAAACTGCAAGGAGTGGCTGATGCACCAAAGGGTCATGCTGCCATCCCAAGGGACCTGAAGAGTCTGGAAAAATGGGCTGACAGGAACCTCAGAAAGTTCAACAGGGGCAAGTGCAAAAGTCCTGCATCTGGCGAGGAACAATCCCAAGCACCAGTACATGCTGGGTGTTGTCCAGCTGGGGACATGAAGGACACCAAGTGGAACACGAGCCAGCAATGTGTCCTTGCAGTGAAGAAGGCTAATGGTATCTAGAGTTGCATTTAGAGTATTGCCAGCAGGTCGAGGGAAGTGATCTTTCCCCTCTGCTCAGCACTGGTAAGACCACACCTGGAGTGCTGAGTCCAGTGCTGGGCTCCCCAGTAGAGGAAAGATACAGAGGTACTGGAGAGAGGCCAGCAAAGGCCACAAAGATGATGATGGGAACAGAACATCTCTCCTATAAGGAAGAGGGAGCCAGGCTCTTTCCAGTGGTGCCCGGTGACAGGACCAGAGCCACTGGGCATAAACTGAAACACAGGAGGCTCCCTCTGAACATCAAGAAATACTCTTTCACTGTGAGGGTGACCATGCACTGGCACAGGTTGCCCAGAGAGGTGGTGGAGTCTCCATCCTTGGAGACATTCAAAAGCCACCTGGACATGCTCCTGGGCAACTGGCTGTAGGTGGCCCGGCTTGAGCAGGGAGTTGGACCAGCTGATCCCCAGAGGTCCCTTCTAACCTCAGCAATTCTGTGAATCTGTGAATGTGCACGCCCCACAAGACTGCACAAGAGTGCCCTGTATTCTCACGTCTGTGTAATTCACTCTGGATTTCTGAGGCACATCACATAACTGTGGCAATTGTTGATTTATGGAAAGGCAAGCTTCTAAATTAGAAGATTAAAATTAAAAAGGAGACAAGGATTTATTTCCAATTTAAAATTTGGTGGCCTTTACACTCTTCTATGATATTAAAATATGGCATTACAGAGAATAAAGAGAGCAGTTGTTTGAAGTTCAAAGCAGAAGGTTAGCATATCCCATGACCTAAAAATCCTCCTGACAGACTTTGTCTGACGTGCCCATATGAGTTTCCAATTAAGCATGTAATTAAGTACTTAGGTGAATTGGAAAAGGAAAGTGATGAATGGTATTTCATCTGAGCCAAATAAACAGCAGACTGGATTGACTGCAGTCTCAGGCCTGCCCAGACTAAACACTTCTCCTTTCTTCAGAAGCTGAGGGTACCGTGCACAGACATTTATAATTGCACAGGGGCACCTCATCTCATGGCTACAATTAGCAGCACCTATCCTCCTGTCTCAGACTTTAATGATGGAGTTTTCTAACAGGCTATGAGATTTACGCTTATTCCCATTTGGGCGGAATGGGAAGGAGTTTTAGGCTGCTGTAAGATTAGCTATGTGCACTATATTTGCCTTATCTGCAACCAGACATCCATGGACCCAGTGCAGTTAACAGACTCAAAATAGCCCAACTTAGTCACTGTCAGGTAATATGGGATGCTTGGAAAAGAGCTTGGACAGGCAGGGGGGGAGAAACCATCAGCTACAGGATTCAGGAGAGAAAGCGGGGTTTGCTACTTGACAGATCTAAGGCAAAATACCAGCTCCTCACTGCAGAATCACAGCTGTCCAGTTGTCCTCTGCATCAACTGTATGAGCTGGGTATGAACACAGCCCCCAGAAGATGGAGACCTTCCAGGGAAGAATCAAGACTTGCTGGTCTTTCCCAGAGGAGTTAAGTTACTAATACCATGCATTAATTATATCCCATCTCCTGCACCTTCCTTTTCTTTGTATGTGCAGGAACTTTGCTACTCTGGCTTACTTCAGTCAGCATTAGTACTTACCAGAGGAAGCTTGGGTTCAACAAAGATAGCTCCCAGATTCTCAAAGTAAGATGCCAGTCCCTCTTTAAGCCACAGATCACTCCACCAGTTCATTGTAACCAGATTTCCAAACCACTTAAATAGAAAAAACAAAGTCTCAAGAACTCTTCGGACTGCTGTTTTCATTCTTGCAGGTTAAAAACACATACCTATGCTGAAGTAACTTTATTGAATGTGTACATATCAATTGAATAAAGTGCTGGATGTTCCTTCAGATAGTGAAAATTCAGTAGAAAAAGATGCACCTTGGAAAAAGTCAGAAGTTCAGGGCAGTCATTTTTCAATTGTTTCATCTACAGTTTCATACCATGAGTATGGATGCCAGTGCTTTATGTCATTCTTTTACTCTATTTAAGTCTAAACACTTCACAATAAAATTTAAATATCTAAAAGATCATATAAGGCTAAGATTACAAGTAGGGCATTTATCAAGCAATCACAAAAACATTTTTCCATGTTCTTAACAAAAGGAAATTGTCAGGGGAATGACAGAACTGGGGAAACAACCATTTCCAAAATCAGCAAATCCCTATCCTGGCAAGCAATAAAACTTCGACAACAGCCGCTATGTACTCATATTTGGCAGCTCCTATTTAGCAAAAAACTGACCACTTGTGGATTTGTATTTTATTTGTTAATTCTTAAAACCTTGAACTTCAACTTTGTTTTAAAATAGAGTTTAATTAAGTACTGACTTCTGCTTTATTGGCCTGCAATAAAAACACTCTGCTCATCTGAAGGTCTGAAAAGTTACAGACCTTGTCAGAAAGGCATACAAGTGCACTAGCCAAGTTAAACTCTTTCGCTAACTTTGTTGACTAAGTGCAAACAGTTGTTGCTCTGGCCAACAACAGTAAATTAAACATAGTCAATAATGAAGTGAAACTGCATTATCATTCCAAAACAAATAAGAAAAAATCTCTATGAAAACTGGACGAAGGTGTTCATGTTAATTTTGTTCTATCATATCACAGGCTGTTTCTTACAGAAAAACAAATACCTTATGCAAATTATGCTTCTATAAAAGAATACTTAAGAAGTCCATTAATTCTCCCACTGAATTACTAACTATAGTGGATATAGTGAGCACTGTGTCATCCCTACAGTATTTTCGAGTACGGCATTCAGGTTCTGTATAAGAAAAAAATAGGTAGTTCATTAATGGTTTGGTATCAATAAGTCCTGTGCAGTCAGTATGTACTCTGTAATATGCCAGAATCTGTTTTTAATATTGTGCAACATATGATCAAATAGTCTTGTGCCCACACCCGCCCTACTATTTTTCATTCACTATTTTTCTTTTACTGATCAGTGACTGCATCATCAGCAACCAGAAAGAAACAACCTCACAGGTAAATAAATGCACAGAATTTTTTACCACATGCCTGGTGTCCTATCTCATGTGACACAATTATGGCAATCATTGCTTTTCTGCTTGTGAATTTATCACTTGGGAGGTACATCAATGATGATTCTTGGAAAGTCATTAGCCCCCAGTTTTCCATAGCAATTGCTCCAAAATCAGGCAGTGCAACCAGATCTAAATTGATTGAAACAGAGGGGGGAAAAAAAAAAAAAGGACCCTTTAAAATTTTTGGAAGTAAAATGCTCACACGATTTTAACGCTTAAACTGGTTCAGTGGGCAATTAAAAGACACTACATTTTAGTGGTTCTTTGTGATATTATGGCAACACTCTTGCAATGGTCTGTGAAATTTCTTCGTGTCATACTTTTCATCTATGGTTGCCACTCTTTCAGGGACCCACATAATGAATTTCCACGAAGTTCAGATCTGTACTTCATCTTGTACATACAAATGTTTTGAACAAAAATGAAGGCTGTACTCTGCCAATGCTAGAGGAGAATATATTCACTGCTGGCTCTCAGAAATCTTTCTCTGTATGAGTTTCTCCTGTGTTTGGGAGAGATCATACTTACCACTTTTTTCAGCCAAGCAACTGATAAAAAAAAATTGTGATCTTTCAGCTGTGTGAGTACAGGGATCCTTTCCACTCTTATTTGAAAGGTGCTTTAGAAACATCATCTCTTTGTTTCCACAGTGTGGCTGTTACCTCTATACTCCCCTTCTGCCTTATGCACAGGAAGAACTTTTCCAGTTCAAATATGAGAGTTGGACAAAACATCAAGGATCTCAAAGAAATATACACTGTTTAAACTCAGCAGCAAAGAGCAAAATTTGGAAAAGGTATACAAAGCATTTTGGAAGCAGACACAAGCTTGTACTCCAAACCAGCCGACCACGAGCCAGTTCCAGTCCAAAAGCTAGGCAGTTAATGGAAGGGTGGTGCCGAACCCAAGCACAGCCAGACCATGTCTCAGTGGGGCGTATCGCCTCAGGCTTACAGCAAGGGTATTTCAGTTTCGGGGAGGCAGCCCCCATCTAGCCAGCTTGGGGCAAGAGAGCTCGCTTATAACTGCATTAAAATCAGGTGAAGACAAACCCTTCAGTATCCCTCATTTTAAACGCGTATATTCTTAATTTCACATTTTGAGTTCACAGTACAAATCTCTAGTGTTTACAAGTAGCTATTTTTCGTTGATCTAATCCTATTGATCTTTAAGCAAAATTTCAAAGAAAGTCAGTATTGCATGAGATTGCACTGGGGATTGTAACGGCATTACAGCATTCTGTGAAACTGAAATCTCACCTAACAGAACGCCTGCAATACCGTTCTCCTACTTCAATTTTGTAGTATTTTTATACTAATGAATAAATGTATTGACATTGCTGCTAAACAGAGGAACACAAGCATGAAACAGAATTGTCTACAGCCCTTGAGTAGCTTGTATGATTACTAAGATAACAAAATTTAAAGAGTGAAGACTGCATATATTGCATTTCCCTAAGAAGTGTAGTGAGTAATTCTGCAAGTTATTCTAAATACACTGGGAGATAATACATTTACAGAGATGAAAATTTATTTCTTCCAAGTGCCAAAATATAGATTTGACAAATCAACAAATTATCTAGTCAAGGAAGGTAGGAAATTCTTCCTCCACAGTCCTGCTATCTGATAAGATCATGGGCAGTTCCAAAACTCATTTTAAATAAGAACTGCCTTCTGTGCTGTCAGTATTCTACCAATTTGCATAAAAGAGCAGGTTTCTCCACAATATTTATGCTGAAGCCCTTGGGAATCCAAGTACAAGTAGCAGACAAATTGTACAGTGGAACTACATGATGGCACCCTTTTTTATTGACTGAAGCTTGACTTAACTGATTTACCCGATGTCCATTTTAAGTAGAAACAATGTTTTCCTGCAGGAGTCCTTTTTTTCATGGGAGGAATGTGCAGGAACATACAGCCAACTCACAGGGAAGGGGGGAACATATCGAAGAAAGCAAGGAGCAGTTTGGGGAGATATGGGATACAACAAGCATGGATTTACTAGGAGGAGGTAGGGACTACAACGTCCTTGCCTGGTATGGTCTACACATCCCAGAAATAGCCACATGACTCAACAGCTCTTTTCTGACCACCTTGTAGACCCATCCGCCCCTTTATTAGGAAATAATGTTTTAAAAGAATGAGTGGGATGTGAAGGCAAGATTCCAAGTTACAGGTTAATAAGAGCCATGATGCAGAAAGGAGAATTCAGTGAGTTAAAGCTTAAGGGTTTTATTCCATGAATGTGGTAAGCTGTAAAAAGAGAATACTGCAAATGTAACTATTGCTTCTGTGAACGGTACACCATCAGCAGCCATTTCTGGTCCATTTAAGAAAATAAGTAATCTCACCTGTCTTTGGCAGAGGGTAGCTGACATTAAGTAAGTCTTCCAGAAATGAAAATATCGGGCCAGTAATATTTAAAGCATAGTCAACGTACCCATTTTTAATTGCCTCTTTCCGAGCCCAAATGCGTATCTGCAATAAAACAAGGAAGCGTCATTTTAGACAACCCTCATATTTTCATTTTCTTTGCTTCTCTTCTGTGAATCATTGTTTGAAAATGCTGTCTCTCCACACCAGACCATGCAATAAAGCTTTTAATGGAAAAAGTCCCAACTTAAGTTTCGCTGGACCTAACAAAAAGTGGCACAGAGCCTAATCCTGCTAAAATCTAGAAGAGTTCCAGTACTTCAAAAGGGCCAAGATTCAAATCCAACTATACATTGCTGGAACAAACAGACTCCTAGTTTTTCTTTTATTAAATGGGAAATGCTGTAAAACTATTTAGAATGACACATCTTAAGCCAGTGTATTCCAGCCAGCGAGTCTGGGTGATGAACTTTCCTCCAGCTCACTACTCTTTCCCCGAAGAGAGAGAAATGGATGTTCAGAGAACACTTGCTGTCCAAACTCTCTCTTAAAGTTTCTCACAGTCTGACACAGACCACTGGCCTCCCACTGCTGCTGGAGAGAGCAGACGGCACCTGAGCAGATGACATCTGTACCCCTGAGTAACAGAGACAGCAGCAGCGAGGAAAGCTTTCCCCTCCCATGCCCATTTGCTTTGTCATGGCACTGAAAAGGGCAGCTGCTTGCCCAAGGTGATGGAGCAGACTAAGAAAAGGTTTATGTCTCCACCATGTGCCTCTGGATGCAAGACATACACACACACACCCCCCCAGGTGCCTGGCAGCTCAGATCCCACACACTTGTTGCATCTAAATGCAATACGCGGTCTCAATTAGGAGCTGCACAGCCAAACCCCAGAAGCACACTTTGGAAGCCTCAGGATTTAACCTACAAGGGAAAAAATAAAGCATATTCAGTCAATGGAGTATCCTCAGGCTCTGAGCCGCTCTTTTCAGCTGAGGCTTCAGAGGAGATTGAAAGACCACATCACTTCATTTTGCAAAACCTAAACACAATGGGCAGACTTAAAATCCTAATTCTAGGATGAGCTTTGAGTTATAATACCGGTGTTTCGGGTTGTAAATTACTTACCAGAAATGAGAAAACAGACACAATGAACATGATCACACAGACACTGAAGAGGTGCAGATAGAGCACCTCTCTCTGAAATCAAGGGGCAAAACACCCCCTCCCCTCTATCTCACAAAACACAGGTGGTGCCTCTTCCCTCTGAAAAAACTCTCTTTTGAGTGCTTTGCTTTGCTGACTGCTGTCCGTACACATCAGCCCAAGAAAAAAGCACCACAGACAGAGCCATAAGCATCCACATGTTCTGTACAGGGGACAGCAGGTATGATATACCAGGTCCAATATGGACTTTAAAAAGGAGCTAATACTGTGCTGCCTAGGTGACCTCCGACTGTCCTCTCACCTTGTCCCACCTTTCCCCAGTAGGATGACAGTGAACTAACCATGAAGCTAACACTGTGCTCTCATTTATTAAGCAGAGCAAGTATATGCTACCCTTAACATCTTTATGTTTATTTTGGAACAGCTTGATACATCTGTCGACTTTCAGCAAAAGAAGGAAAGTGAAACAACTGGTGCCAACAGAGTATATTTTTTTACAGCTTCCCTCAAGAAGCTTTGGCCAATGTAGTGTAAGAGGAAAACTGAATACTCACCAACGAAGAAACTTCAAACACAAAACAGTCAGTTTTGGATGCTAAAAAATGTGCCCACTGCAGAATAAAAGTTTAAAATACTAGTATACAAAATGCTTGGAGCACAATATTGCTCCTACTGATGTCATGACATTGCTCATGAAAGGGCCTTGAAGAACAAGGCAATGAACTTCAGTGGTTTGTCACAGGAGTGGAAATGGATATTTTTTTCCAACAAAGACAGCTAAGAAGATAAGAAGACCCTGAATTATGACCAGTACTTTCTGCAGAGTACCTGCTCCCAAAGTTTTAACATACAGAGCCCATACCTCTTTGTGGAATTGTATGAAATGAACCGGACAGGATAATAAAATAGTTGTCTTAAAGGAGAGCTTTCTGCAGAAATATCTGCAGGATAAATGTTAGCAGTTTTGCCACATCAGCAAATAGTTTTGGAATGGAAAGCACCGTTAATGTCTGTGATATCTTCTAAAGCACATGATGCACCGCAGAGCCAACTTCTGTTGTAAACTGCTATAATGTGTTGTGCAGCCTCATATTTACCTCATTTCCCCGCTCAGTTCTGGTGACATAATCAAAATCACAAATCACAAAAGCAGTCAAGTAAGTTGACATTTTCAGTGAAGTGTTAAATGTGGTAACAGTCCACAGGCTTCCATTTTCATCCTTCATTCCAGATACATCTAGAAAAAATATCAAAGAAATATTCAAACCATTGCTCTTCCATAACAAACAAGGAACTTTGTGTTTTCTGTATGGTTTTTTACACCTCTCCTCAATATGCTGAATTTCTGCACTAACTTCACATGCTTCTGGCAGAGGGCAAGCAGCCAGACTTGTTGCTACCGCCACGTATTGGAGTCATGACCTTCCATGCAAACACCAAAAATCCGCTCTTGAGCTTCTTAACCGAAGTCTTGGAAGGATATCAAACTGCGTCAGTTTTAGGATGTGGGCAAACCATGGACAATTTATGCCATGCTGCATATCTCTAAAATGTATGATTTATTATGATTCAAATACAGGTCATGTGTGCCTGAGAATTATGAACTACTTAATCAGATACCTTCCTTCCAAATAAGGGCGACATGGGCAAGACTCTCAGGGAAAGAAAATGCTTCAAGCGATTCTCACAGAGATCCCTATTATAATTCCTAAGTTACTTAGCTTCCATGCAAATCTCATAAAACTTCCCTTTTATGGCTGAAAATTATTTAGGTGAAAACCAAAGATTTGTGGCACTGAACTGCAGAAAAAAGCCATTAAGAAGGCAGCAAGAGATCCAACAGATTTCTGTAGGAATACTATTTTATGGAATTTCTTTGGAATCTTATATCCCACATGCATCCCACATGAGATCCCAGCAAGGGACAGGAGCAGCATCTCCAGAGCCTTATAGGCCTCTCATTCTGCACATGCACAGGAGTCTATAGTGTCTCTGCCCCGTAAAACATTTTTTTGTGTGTTGTAAATATGTCTTAAAATCTACTTAGAATGAAAGGAATCCCCAAATACCACAATTACAAGCTCTGCATACTGGGGCTGCCATTGTCTTTTAAGCAGATGTCGTGCAGCCAGGCAGACACGCGACCAAGCAGTAAATGCCAGGAATCAAACCCTAGGCAGCCTCCAACAACCAGAAAAGAGTGCATCGCAACTGACAAAACTATGGAATTATTGCCATCAGAGATGTCAATTACGAGTAACTGTCTCCAAATTTTTAAGTTCATAGGCACAGACCTTCTGTACATTTTCAAGGCGTTAGCACATGGACAACAGAACACTGCTGTATCAGATGATATAACCTGTTCAGATAAATTACACGCTTTTAAATCGTAATTTAGGGGGGAAAAAAACCATAAGTCTGTTTGCTGTTTACCTACCAATAGCAGGCATGTTGGAAAGAGCCACATAGCTTGGGTCATGGACAATTCTGATGTTAAATGTGGCCTTCATGGCAGGTTCATCAAAACATGGGTAAACTGTCCTGGCATACGTTGGTTCCAGTTGGGAGGCAATAAGCATACTATATTAAAAATACAAGAAAGATTAGTCCAGCATGCTACAGCTGATCAGAATCAATATATAGTGCATAAAAAGGGGAAAATGCGGAATGCATCCTGTATGGTACATGAAAGTCTAGTGGCTTTCAAGTTATTCTTCTAAAAATGCCATCTCATTAGAATAACGTTATTTGTAATACTGATAGCATAATGAAGTTTTGTGTTAATATCGTCTGTATTTTATTTCTTTCATTTAAAAAATATGTAAGAATTAAACTGTAATGCAAACCCTGAAGTGGCTCAAAGTAAGGGAGTTTTACAGTGAGCAGAATCCTGTTCTGTGCAGCAGCTGCCCTCAACTGCAGGTCCCCTCCTCAGGTGAAGGGTGCTCAGTACTAACATGCAGCCCAAGAGAACACCAAACCTGTTATTTGCTATGATTTCTGTCCTTTGCCTTTGATGGTCCTACCCACAGATTCATACAAAACAGAGCTGAGAAGAACTTCAGATCCCCTGCTCTGAGGTACAATTACTGTACTGATGGTGTTCTAATCCCCTTCACTTTCGTTCTAGTAGTTGATGCAGAAGCAACTGATAAAAAAAAGTGCAAATATTGTGTTTGATTACATTTTGGGATGCCTGTTAATATCAGCCCTATGCAGTCAATTATTTTATAGACGTTGCACAGGACGTGCAGAATGCTTGGCTACCAAGCAAACTTCTCCAAGGACTTCGAAACACTGGTGTGAAGTGTGACATACAGCCTGCACTTTATGGTAGACTCCACAGGAATCCTCTAACCCTGGGGTCAGATACACGGGCTCATTCACAGCAGTGCAAGGTCTGTATGCAGAACAATGCTACAATAAACCTCCCGCATTGTGTATGTTTGAGCCAGCACCGCTAGAGAAGAAGGGTCAGTTCTAGGTGGGTTCTGTACCTTTCTGCCTACCCAGATCCTGGCATGGACTCTCCCAGCTATATGCAGAATTCAGATTCCCTATTTCAACAGGAAAGTCTTCAAATACTTAGTGCTGGCGAAGTGGGAGCATCCTCCTTTCTTACTTCCTTTGCTCCTCACAGACATGGGTTGTGCACTATCCATAAAGAGTGGTCCCATTTTTCAGAGTTTTCCTTTGCAAGCAAGACCAGATCAGGTGGGTAGTACAAATTGCCAACAACACTAAAAACATATGCAGTCATCAATCGTCAAACTGATAACAAACAACTTTTGTGTCAGAAATGCAGTGAAGTTTGGGCTTTGGTTTATTCTGTTTTCCACAGAGGTGGGGTTAGCACTTCTGAAAATCACTGTCTCCGCAAACAGCTTTCCCCCACCACCTTGCCAGGGTGCTCTGGCTCTGGCTTGGGACAGAGGACAGAGAACAGCACATAGCGTCAACTAGCCTGCCGAGAGCAATGTGGGTATCTGACCACGAAAAAAGCCGGTGCCAAGGCTCTGATAGAGCATTCATTACAGAGACTACACTTCTCTTTAGGATCTAGCCGCCTACTGAAAGCTTGCCCTTCTGTGCTTAAACTCTTCTGAAATGAGAGGTCTCTAGCGGTTCCACAAGCACAAATTAAAAGAAAACACAGTAGGACTCGCAGTGCATGCAAGAAATACGTGAGTCCGCACGACTGTAGATAAATGGCACATTGTCTGTTACAGCCAGTGGTTTAAGTTACGTGCTGAAGTCAGAAATCCATGCAGGAATCAGACCCCAAAGGTCTGCTGGATCCAGGTACGAGTCACTTTAGAAGAGCTACAGGGCAGTCCGCTGGAGATAGTGGCTTCCTTGCAGAACAGGAACTGGCTTTGTACTGCCAGCTGAAGGGCACCGAACATTTTTAAATCATTCCTGATCTATATAATCCACTAGAATCCAACTTTTTCCGTCATTAACAGCTTGCCAGATTTTACAAACTACATCCCTCGAAATATACCTCCTCCAAAAAAAAAAAAAAGGAAGGCAAAACACCTTCAGTGTAACTGGACTCCATCAGATTAGGAAACAACTGGTAAACTGATGATTTAATTCCTAGTGAAGGAAAAAAACAAGATACTGCCGCATACTCTCGATTCGGAGAAAGCCTTTTAAAGCAGAAAAATGGCAAAATCCATTCAAGAATATCAGGAATGTGGGCAGGAACAAATAACCAAAACAATACGTTTTATCTGCAGTCAGTGGATTTCCTCTGATTTATTTCAGTGTCTGAACATCCACTGGCATCTCTTTAACCAGACTGCAGTCTCACATTTCATTACCGCTTCATGATGAGCTAAGAATGAAATAGAACAATTGTCACCAATCCCTTAAACAATTGGAAATTGAACTATACGCATTATTTTAATGTTTTAAAAACATTTTTTCTTATTTTTTACTGTGCAGCATGGCTGACAATAGCTTTTTTTCAGATCCTCTGAATTTTACACAGTCTGAATCAAAATATGTCATAGTGCCAAAAAATGTCATAGTGCAATTCAGTGTTTCTTAGACAGGACTTGATTGAGTTAATACAGCATCAGAAAGCACACTGATACAATATTAAGTACTTAATTCCTTGTTCCTTTCTTACTTATTTGGATGGTTTTTAATTATGTAAGTTAAGCAAAGTATTCTAGGTTTTCCTTTACCCAAGAGTTGCACAAATAATCCTGTGAGTGACAATCAGTGAATTAAGAAATAGCAAATGAAGAAAAACGGCATATATTTACTAAATATACTTACTATCATACGGCATTTTTCTCTAAGGCTAACCAACTTATAGACTTTCTCTTAAAAAAAAAAAAAAAAAAGTTAAGTTAAAGTTTCCAGAAGTGGCAGACAATGGTATCAGCAAAGATTTACTCAAGAGCTGGCAACTGAAAAGCCAACTCATTGTCACAGAAAAACCTCACAGTCCTCCTACGCTTCAATAAAAACTATTAACATTATTTTGTGGTTTCTTATTATTGCTACTTATATAGGGACTTGCATGTATGGATCTTGTGGGTAACTGAATATTATGTGCTTGAACAAGAAGTCTATGCACTGCTGACCTACAGTTCATTTTAGTGGACTCATCAATAGGCTAGGAGCCAAGAACACTTGAATTTTAACTCTAGTTTTCCTTCTGACTCACTGATTGGTGATCCTCAGCAATTCACTACATGTTTAGTTATTAAAAATGAAATAACTTTAAAATAAGCGACTTATCTGCCTCTCCTTTAAACACCTATTTTGAGAAACTTGTCTTCTGCTGCAACTATTTGAATCATAATCTTAAATTTCACTTTTCTTTAGCAAGTTTTACATCCAGAAGTTTATGACACAATTAACCTTGAGAAGATTCCCAATAAAAAAAAATAAATAAGCCAGCATTATTTTGAGGGTGAAAAAAATGTTTTAGATGATTGACGTCTTGATAAGCTCACACTGCCCCACTACCGATTCTGCAGTTCAAAAGAAATTAAAAAAGAAAGCATGCTAATAGCACTCACTAAGGAAATCATAGGTTGTCTGACGACAGCCAAACAACTGCATGTGCAATAGCACCCTCAAAGTCCAGATGTCTAAAGCAGCCACTCATTCTACACTCCATACTTCTGAAACCGCAGGCGGTCAACGACTCTAAAGCCATGCCCAAATACACATCCAAAATCCTGAATAAAGACATGCTCCCCACAGACACGTGTAGAGGAGGTGAGGAGCTGTCAGTGCTACAGAGATGTGTGGGGTCAGGGTGGAGGCAGCTCCCAAGAACCGGCCATAGGTGTTGTCTGACCCCTCGCTGCCAGTCAAAGGCACAGAGAGACACGTCCAGAAAAAGCTGCTTGACCTGAGTTGAGATAAACTCTGTCCTCAGCCAAAGGCAGATCTTCTGTCTGACAGACCCTCGGTAAACCCTCGCAGACTAACTCTGAAGCAGCAGCTCCTCGCCAGCCTCTGTGAACCAGGAGGTCTTTGCAAACCATCTCAGCGTGGTCCTTCCAAGCCACCACCAGCCGGTGTGGTTCAAGTCGGCTGCTGAAGGAAAGCCAGGGCAACCTCGCCAGTGCTCTCTGGAGAGGAGGGCGACCACCACGGAGCACAGACATGAATTTCTGACCAGTTATCTTTGCAGCCCGTGATGTGCACACACCTGGGGAAAGGGTGCGGGCTGCGGGAAGCGGCCGAGCCCGCCCCGGGCATCCCCGCCGTGCGGAGCAGCCACCTCTCTCAAGGCCACCCAGGCCAGCGAGCTGCTCCCCAAGAGCCGCCCAGCCCCGGCACCACCTGAAATACCGTCTGTGGAGACCCACCACCTCCCGGAGCCGCGACCCGGTGACCCCGCGGCGGGGCCGGAGACTCTCGGGTGCCGTGGGCGGAGGGGCGCGGGGGGGCGGCGGCCGCCGCCTACCTGCTCCGTCCCTGGTCGGTGTAGCGGGTGAGGAAGAGCCCGTCGAGGTCCTCCTCCAGCCGGCCCTGGAAGCCCAGCTGCAGCACGTACAGGCGCCCGGCCCGCAGCCGGCCGCGCAGCTCCAGCACCGCCGTCTCGCCAGCTGCCTCCTGCCGCAGCCCCGCCACCTCCACGGCGGCACCGGGCTCCGGCAAAGGACCGCGGACGGCGGCGGCCCCCCGGCTCCGCAGCCCGGAACTGTGCAGCACCGCCACCTCCGTGTCCTGCCGGCAGCGCACCGTGATGTTCACCTGCCCGACGAAGGAGAAGGGCCCCGCCTGGCCCGGCC
>KZ505676.1:721611-752739 GCA_002844005.1 Limosa lapponica baueri
TTTCCACCACCGTCAGGAATGGCAAGAGAAAGGATGAGAAAATGGGGGTTCACTGCTTGAAGTGTGCGGAGCGTTGTAGTAAGGGCAGATTGGCTCACAAGGGAAATCTACATGTTGAAAGATTTGAGAGAAAGACGTTGAGTCTGAAAAAATTTTGGTGCATAAAAAAAGTGCGACGAAATTGGTTTTCTGATGAATAGTCCTTGATGAGAGCCTCACTTCCCTGCGTAGTTCAGTTGAGGCTATAAACATCACCATGCTGTACAAACATACTTAGCCCCATTACAATCAGTAGGATTAATCCCGTGTTCCCAGTTAAACACATACTTAAGGGGTTTGCCGAGTTGAGGCCAGATTGCCAGCAAGATTGCAAAATTAAACCTTTGTCACTTCATAAAACTTGCCTGTTGGTTTTGCTCGGCTGCAGCTCCCCTTCGAAATCACAATGAGCCATGCATTAACAGAAACAGTAGCCAGGAATGGTGGCCCTTGCATGCCACAGCCTTGGACACTTTTTAATCTGGATTACAAGTAGGTTTTCCCCCTCCTTTGTTTTCTAAATCAGGGTTGTTTTTTTCCCTGTTGTTTTGAACCCAAGTCAGTTCCCTTGGGCTTGTAGTTTGCATGGCAGCCGCCCCCAACACGAGACAGCTCTGTTTGCAAAATCAAGGCATTGGATTAGGTATTATGGTCTGTTTTGTCACCAGAGTTATAGCTGAGCTCGCTAAAGTAAATTCACCTCAACGACCTAACACTAAAGGTTATCCCTCCTGCTAATTTAGCTGTTAATTGAGAGGGATACCTTTTGCGTGGTCCTGTACAGACTACAGCTATGGCTTTTGTCACGCTGGGCACAGCAGGGCTGGCTGCCACAGGTCTAAGGAATAGCTCTGAGCCTCTGAAGAAACAAAGATTCTGGTCCCAGCAGAAGCCCATAATCTGTTGTTTGGCTGTCACTTGAGGGACACAGGGCATCCCCTCTGCCAGCCTGTTCTGCTCATTACAAGCTCTCTCACCGTTCTCACCTCATCAGCTCCCTGCCCCAATGCCTTTGCTGCTGTTACACCCTAGCTTCCCAACAGGCTGTCTTCTGGCACTGACCCATCTTCTTCTGTTCTCTTTCACACAATTTGACTTGTATGTTTCTTTCTCTGTGCTTCTTTTCTCATTTTGTTCTCATTTACCACTCATTTGCTCCAGTCTTCCCCACCCACGCCCTGGGACCTGTTTCCATTTCTCTGGTTCAAGCCTCTGTATTCTTTCCACTCAACCCATGATCTTTTCACCCTTCTGTCCTTGCACATCTCACATACCTTTACTCTTCATCTGGCACACCAGCAGCTTCTCCCTTTTCTCCTAGCATGTTTTGCAACATTCATTATATTCATCTCATATTAAGAGTTCACAGCAACCTCCAACAAACTTGGAGGTCACTGGACTGGCAGCCACACAGAAGCCCTGAACTAACTGCCCTCAAACAAGTATGACCTGCTGCATTTCACTTAAAAGGTTTCACAGAAAATGTTTTCAAGTGTTTTGGAAAGTATCTTTTCCCTCTTATTGTCACTGTAAGTTTGGGAAGCAGTCTGTTGTGCCAGTCTAGAGTTGCTCCATCCCGTGGGAGTGCTGAGACACTACAATGAGTGGGTAAGATGAATAACCAAGAGCTCCCAGAAAGATCAGGAAAGCAAAGACAGCACTGCAAAGAAGGAGGTGATGGGAAGAAGTAATCAGAGAAGTGCAGCACTATTTCTGAGGCAAAAGCCCCAACACTGTAGAAAATTATGGAGCATTTCAGTGTACCACTTTCCAAATATTTTTTATACACCACCAACATTGTTCAGTAAAACCATGTTCATCCACTCACCCCCTCAAAACAAGGCACAGGCAAAATCAAAACTGTGAGACATTTCATTCCACATCTGTGAAAACAAGCAGAACCGTTCAGTAATAAGCTTGTAAGTAGTGCAGACCCCATGGGAAGGTTGCCCTTCTTAGTAGTGCAGGATATGTTTTAAAGTTTACAGTTCATACCTTAAAACATACTTTATTTTCCCTTGTTGCAAGGACAGGCACCCTGAGCACAACATGTCAGGCACAGCCTTTTGCTCAGGCCACAACTCAGCTCAAATCCTGACCTTTAAGGGAAACAGGAGGCTTGTATTTAAGTCAGCAGAAGCCTCTAGTACACATCTGAAGGTAGAAACAAATCACCTGTTATCAAAGGAGTCAGACAGCTCTGTTGCTCTGAAGGACACCAAAGCGTCGGACAAACTTTACTATCTTGTTCCAGACAAAGGGGTCTGTGCCGTGCTCACTAGCCGGTCAAAGTCCCCTCGGTGTCCCCTGACTTTTAAACAACAGAAAGAAGTCATCACGTATGGCAGCATGGGATCTACTATCCATTAAGATGTAGTAAGGTAAATGATACTTCATGTGGCAGCTGGCCAGGAAATTTGACATGAAATTTCAGTTAGCAAAATATTGCAATTACTTGTTCAAGTTCATCAAGATTTTCAGGTTAATAATATTGTTTTCATTAAAAACTGTATGATCATCATAAATCATATATACTGGATGCTAAGGAAAAAGATGATTATGTGTTTAAGCAATGTGAAACAATTGTTAGGCTGAAAGATGATTCCCTACATCACATTATTAGTGATTAGTTCAACATAATCTGAGAAGTTCTGAGTGATGGCATGTGTAGTAATACCAGCAGTGGGAGCTGGGGGTGATCAGCACTCCTGAAACTTTGTTTTTAACAGAACTGTAGATCTTGTTTTCTTTTCAGGTTTGGGCGAGGTGCCTGATTTTTTCTGTATTTACAAAGTCAGACTGACGCTCCTTCTAGGCCTGAAGGGTCCGTCTGCACCACCTATGTCCATGAAATCCCTGTATTTACTTTTTTTTAACTTGGTCTACTCATCTGAACTGTATTTGCATCATTTATTCTCCTTCTTTAACAAACGCAATAATAAATCAGAGCTGAAAATGTAATGCCTTGAAATATCTGTGGCAGGAACTATTCCATAGGAGATGCTGAAGTTAGAGACTTTTGCTATTGCTCTGAGGGTCTGATTTAGTGGACATTTCAGGTTTCCCAGCCATCTGAAGAAGGAAGTGTGAGCTATAGGCAAGCATAGATAGTTAGCATAGCTGCAAATAATTGCAATACCCATGGACCGAAAATGAGCAGCTGAGGACTATAACTTCTTACTGGACACATCAAAGTCCTCAGCTTTCCTTCAGGCTCAGGATGAATACTTTATGTAGTATGTATCTTCATGCAGTATGTATCTTCAATATCAAAGTTAACACAGGTGATACTAGTTACCAAGCAAATGGAATTAGACTTGAAAGAACAAGGTTTCATTTCCTCAATAATAATAATAAATTAAAAAAAAAAACCACCACCAAAACCTGTATTTCAATGCTTCTGTCCCAAAAAGATTTTGTACACTCCCTGTATAAATTTGTCATATAACGCTTACAGTCTGGCACAGTAGCAAGCAAGCATGGATCTGTATTTGTATTGACAAGACTGTCTTAACCGGCCAGTACAGAAAGACAATGTGGAGAAGACTTCCAATTTTCAACGGTCAAACTTGACCAAGCATTGGAGTATCATCAAAAAACCATGATATTGAAAACTGAGATTAATGGTTTGGAGTGAGATGTCATCTTGTAGTGGTCACTATGTGAACAAGGAAAGTGCTTTCACCATGGAGACTCATGTATCTAATTAAAAAATTGTACGTAAGGAAGCATGCTTGAAATGTTGACGTTATTGGTAATGATGCCTGATACTGTAATTGAAGTATTTTTTTTAATTAAAGGGTGTTCCTCAGTGTTCCTCAGACACTCAGTGTTTCAGGTGACTCTGCCTCACAGACTACCAAACTCTGAAAAAAATCGTTTTAATGCGGTAGTCTGGATTTACACAGCAGACAGTGGGTGGAAGAAACAACTCTCACCAGTGGAGAAAAGACAGCAACAGAGGCAAAACCAAGCCATTTCTTGGGTACTTCTGCGTGTGGAGGACAACAGAGTAATCCCTAAATGGTATGGGTAAAATGGGGCAGTGATGAACCATAAAACTGAGTGTTAACAAAGTGATCAGCATGTCCCACGAGCAGAGTTGTGCTCAGAGCTGGAGAAGACTCCATCCAAACAGCTCAGGGCTGCTTAAAGGAGCACAAGAGGCCTGCAGCCCTGTTTGAAGGTGTGATACCTGGAAGAGTCACCTCCTCAGAGAACAGGGTCAGGAGAACATCTCCAGGGAACAGGAGGAGATCCACAGAACAATATGGAAAATAACCAAGGAGTAACATCAGCAGACGTGAAAACAACTATCCAGAACATGAGCAGAAGAAAAAATTACACCATAGCTGGAATAATGGAGGCTGCAGTTTTATCAGTAATTTTTTCAATATAGCTGGTGACTCTAACAGTTCGCTTCTAAGGTGTGGTAGGCAATCCATAGGGTGGATAAACCAAGTCTTGCAACTGATGATGTGTGGGAAAGAAGTGTATCATGTTTTCATCAGTTTGCTTAGCAAGAAAAAAACCTGTAACAATGCACTCTTAATTGGAATGGAGTTTCGAAAAAAAATGTTTAAGGATTTAATAAGAAAAGGATGAGTGAATGCATGAATCATTTGTAGCATGTGAAACTATTTCAGATGGCAGTTAGCTTTTCCTTTTGGGCAGCTCAATGTTTTCTTATTGTTACTGCACTTAAAAACAATTTGAATAGGTATCAGCTTTTCTCCAAATACGCCAACATTTTCAGGCTTGTGCCTGGTGAGATTGTACAAAAGTGAGCAAACATTTGACCAGAAATAACTTGCAAGTGGATATTTTTTTTCAAATGGCATTAAATGTCAGTAGATTGATATTGCTTAATATGATGAATGGTGGTGTTTTCAAAGTTGTTGGCCTTTTCCATTAGGAATTTTACAAGCTTTCAGATGCCTGGTATTTTTCTGGCAGATTCACTGAAATGAGCCAGGAATGTGGTATTTGTCCCCTGAGTGCTAGTCATACCGAGATTTAGCAGCTCTCTAGGAGGAATAGCAAGTTGAATTTTGAAGAACTGACATACTGAGATACTGTAAACTGTTTCTCACCCATGGAGTTGGACCAACAGAGCTGGACCAAGGATACATGTCTCCTCTCGTTTCATCTGCTTCTGTCGCAAATAGGGCTCTTGAATGGTATGCAAGCCTGAGATTGCAACAGCCATGTACAGGAAATGCTTCACAAAGCTTACTTCAGCCCTAGAGCTGCACAGGGAGCTGGAAGGGAAACAAGCAGGACCTTAGAGCATCCAGCTTGCTCTCCTGTTGCTATGAGGAAGACAGCAAAAGAGAGAGCAAGGGCTGTTCCTATTGGAAAGAACCTCTTTATCCACACCTGGCAGGTGTCAGCCATGGCTGTCCAGAATGGTGGGCAATGCTCAGTCTTTGTCAGGACTTTTGAAAATGGTCTCCTGGTGCACCTCATGCATTTATGGGCATTCAGTCCGGGACACCAGAAGAGAGAAGTCAAGGACACCACAGCTGATCTGGAATTAACTCCCCGGGAATACATGTGCTTTGAGGACTGGGTCCTCTGTACCAACCGCTTTGCTCTACGGACCCACACCTTTTGAGCCACCCTATCTGTATATGGTAACTTAGCCTTTCTTGCCCCACTGTCCTAGGAAACTGGCTGCTTTTTCTGTGCTGAGAGTTAGATCTGCAACAGAGCACTATTACTGCACATCTACAGCAAGCACGACTGGCTCATCATCATCACCATGATCATTAAAAAACAATAAAAAATATATATTTGAGGTACTGAAAGATTGTTTTTACATCTGTCCTCTTAGCTTGTAAACCAAGATGTTTGCTACATTTTGTGATGTGTCAAATTTTCCAAAATTACTAAGAAATGAGGACAATTACTTCCTCACAGTTTTTTTCCTATTAAAATCTTCATTAAACCAGTCAGACTACAGAACACCTGAAAATTACTGATATGACCTCGCATGCTGGCAGAGAACTAAACACCCAAGACTTCAACAGCTTTAAAGCTTAAAGCTAATCTTTATGCCCAGGATCAGGGTATTATATTTTGCAAGACACCCTTCTTGAAGAAGTTCACAAAACACTCCCTGAATCTTTACTGGCCCAACAAACCTGTGCTTCGCTGCAGAATGTGGCTACGTGTCAATTTGTGTTCAAATTGGCCAGAGCTCTATGTATCCCAACAGACTCTAGAGAGCCTGTTTTCCAGGGCCTCTTTCTGGCAGACCTTTGGCGGAAACATACTAAGGCTTGAGACTGATTTATAAATGGAGTAAAACAGATCTCCAGTTTAACCCTTTAGTATGTTGTTCTTGCATCTCAGAGCCCCGTGCCTGTTCAGCCGCCTTCTCTTGCTGCAGCCTGCAATCCCATTGCAGTTCTACATTGCTACTTGCCAGGTTTGCTCTTGCAAACCCTAAACCTCATCTCATCTGATCCTTAAAATTCTGATCCATTCAGACAGAAAAGAGGAAGATCTCTGCTGAAGCCTGTATGACCAGCTGGCAAATAGTTTAAATATTTTTGGCAAATCCCTGTACTTCGTGGCGTGCAACAAGAAAACCTGTATGTGACATAAGTCATGGAAGTGTTTCAAAACACATGAATTACAAAATAAAATTCATAAAACCTTTGTGTGGGTAGAACTGGGGAAGGGACCCGGGACACCCTGTGCTGTTGTACAGATCAGTTTCTTACAGAGAATGTGACATAGGATAGGATACAGAAATGAGATGTCCCTACTCATGATAGGATAGAAATAATGTTTTCACCTAATATTTATGCGTGTAATAATGCTGTCAGATATTAGACCCTCTCTTTGGTGTAGAAAAGATCATAACAGAATAAAGGATGTGGATCAGCCTCTGAATGGCTTCTTCTGTTAGTAAAAAACCCACTTATGTGCACTTGTTTGTGTTTTAAAAACTATAGTTACAAAAGTCAGAACTTCTTGCAGGACTAATGATACAATAAATACCTCTGAGGATAGACCAGTGACAAGAATAAAGTTGGCAAAATATTTCAGATCTTTCTTTTTTGCAGAGCTGGGACTGCAGGCTGGACCATGCCACTGACTCCTAAGTGTGATGTGGTGGTTTCCAAGAAGATACTGGAAAGGTGTTAGGAGAACACACTCAGGATACACTTCTGAGGATGATGAAGATGGTGATATGAAGATCAGCGAGAAGACAACTCCCAGATGATGACAAGGTGAGGACAATTGTAGGAAGCCACAGGGCTTTGAAGGCAGCAGGCTATACCACTGGTTTATTCAGGTGACAGTTTCTGATTAACTAGAATTCAGCTGCAGGAATGGTACAGTCAGAGAGAGTCAAGACAAGAAATTTGTGCCATTTATAATCGAAGTACAGCATCAAATTATCAAATCTCTATGAGGGAGAGAGACATATGTCACAAAAAGGAGGATCACAAATTCTTCATGTTTGCTACAGGGGTGACACAAGCAGAGCACGTCCACACGCCCCACCGGAAAAAAAAAAGAAAAGAGAAAAAAAAGGAGAGGTGACCAAAGTCTAAGGCAAGTTCAGCCTGAGAAAGTTTAGGTGCATGCAACATATGTGATTAGTTTGTTCTGCAAACAAAAATCATGATGTCAGTAAATTACAGAAATGGGCTGCTAGCCACACTCATCACTCTGAAGTTAGTAAATCTAGCTGCGAGGCAAGAAGAGAGGGAAGCCTAGCAGGCAGATAAACCAAAGCAAATACCAAGGAAAGAGAAAGTACATTCTGGGAAAGCATTCAAAGCCTCAGGCTATGTGGAGTTCAATGCTGACATTGGGGAATAGCATGGGTTTGTATTGCTGGTCACTCAGAAGAAAAGTGACCCCAGGATTCTTCACACCCCACCACCTGGCGAGCCTTTGGGATGATCTGCTATGGCGACTGGACCTCACGCAGTGAGACAGTCAGTCAGGTTTTAGAAAATTGTGTTCTTGGACTCGACATGGAGAAAGAGAAGCTGTTAAACAACCAACTGGACAAGCCACTGTGCTGGTTTTGGCTGGGATAGAGTCAGTTTTCTTCATAGAGACTGGTAGAGGGCTATGTTTTGGATTTGTGCTGGAAACAGTGTTGATAACACAGGGATGGTTTTGTTCCTGCTGAGCAGCATGTACAGAAGAGTCAAGGTCTTTTCTGCTCCTCACCCCACCCCACCAGCGAGCAGGCTGGGGGTGCACAAGAAGCTGGGAGGGGACACAGCTGGGACAGCTGACCCCAGCTGACCCCAACTGTCCAAAGGGATATTCCATACCATATGACGTCATGCTCAGCATGTAAAGCTGGGGGAGGAAGAACGAAGGGGGGGAAGTTTGCAGTTATGGCATTTTTCTTCCCAAGTAAACATTCTGTGTGACAGAGCCCTGCTGTCCTGGAGATGGCTGAACACCTGCCTGCAATGGGAAGCAGTGAATAAATTCCTTATTTCTTGCTTGCATGAGCAGCTCTTCCCTTACCTATTAAACTGTCTTTATCTCACCCCCCAAGTTTTCTTACTTTTACTCTTCTGATTCTCTCCCCCATCTCACTGTGGGGAGAGTGAGCGAGCATCTGTGTGGTGCTTAGCTAGCTGGGGTTAAACCATGACAGCCACCTGTCCTTCTCTTACGGTTTGTCTACATCACATACCACTATTACTTTTTAAAATGTCATCTAGTGACTTGTGGGATATTGAATAATCCACTCAGTTACTTGGAGACAAAAATGCTTGGCATATTTTTTTTGAACTGTCCTCCTTAAGACACTTCTCTTACAGATGTCCCAAGCTGGTTTCATTCATACCTTGAAGGAATCACTTTGGTTCTCTATGTTCCCTTTGCTGCTGTGGTATTATACTGACTCAGTGTCATGTCCATCTTTAAATACCATCACACCACTAGATCTGCCTCTTTCTCAAGGACTTATTACTAGCATCATAGATCAAACCTTGGGCTTACACCAGTCACATCTGATTCTGGAGGGACCAGGCACAGATCACTTATTTCCTTACAGTTTGGGGAAAGGAGAGGATCACATCCTGTCTTAACAGCATCACTGTAATGCCTAGATCTAGAGAAGTACATGGAAATACGAAGGAATACATGGAATGGATGGAGGCCTTTCCAGGGGAGGCTTAAGTTCTGTGAAAAAAGAAAGGGCATAAGAACAATAATGGACAACAGTCAAACATAAATGCAGATTTGCAGTTCCTGCCCCTAACATTACGAATGGGCCTTATTTTCTTCCCTGGGGTCACTCCTGGTGGGAACAAAGTAATGCTGCAATCACAACTGCAATTTTAACCAGAACTTAAAACCTGGATCCCACAAGATCCATGTCCTACCCTCTAAAGCTGACCCTGAGGAAGAGATAAACAACAAAGCCCAAGCAGATGTCCAACATAACTATACCAGGATTATCATGGGCTCATTTACAAAAACGAATTTTAAAATAACTTTTGTTCTGGGGACCTCATGGGAAGCTATTGGATGCTTTTCAAGTAAGCTCAGTTTTTATTACCAACCCCACACCCATTCTATGGACAGTCCAAATGATGTCCAGGATGAACAGTCTATGCTTTGTAGTATTTCCTTTTCTGAAGTATCAAACCCTCCTGGTTTTGATTACTCCTTTCAAGCACCCCCTCAATCCATCTACTCATTTAATATTCCCTCGGTCCCTCATTGCATGACTTCTCTCCTTACCATGTGCTCAAAATAGTGTCTGTGCCAATAAAATGTGAACTCTGAAGTGTTTATTTCCGTAATATAGCAAAGTGTTCTCTGTCCCTTTCAAATGGCTACTGCTCCGTACTCTGCTTCAGCTAATGGCATCTCAGAGGTTATAAACAGACACTTCACAGCAAAGGCTTTTTTCCCCACTGTGGTTGATACACAAAGATGGAGCTCAGCATAGAGAGTACATGAGTTCACATCTCGGCAACATCTTGAGTTTATAGCTACCTTAAGCCTCAACAGGGTATTTTTCCATAAATCGAGACATTTCAAAATGCAGGGGAATGAGTAACAAGGAAAGTGAAAGTATAAAAAACACAGAATAATTTTGGCATTAATTGTGGAAGGCAAGAGAGCCATTCCAGGGCTGGCAAAAAAGTGACACCAGCACTGCCTTGGTACTGCAGCAAATTTTTTGGAGATCACAGTGTCAAGTAACATCACTCATCTTTTGCTGATACTCCCATTGCTTTCTCTGCGTTTTGATCAAACCAGAGATAACATATTTCAAAGTAAAGATGACCACAGTATGTACAGTTGGGACACCCCTATTTCGCATGGGTTACATCAAAGCACATTCAGCTAACATTTGCCCCAAACATTGCACAGACAAAGGTTGAGGCACGTCACCTACATTGAACAAAGGGTACTACCTTTCTTGTCTTTATTCATTCAGACATATGTATCCCATTTACTCTATCAGATTAATTTCTGCTGTATACTGACATGCAAGAACATTCATCCTGTAAAGGATGAAAAAGCAATGGTCAGAAATAATCATTTTGTGCTTTATTCGTCCTTTTTGCCCACCGCTCTTTTCTCTCTGCTCACTTTTGTGTGTTGCTAACCCAGCAGTTAGGCCCTGGGAACTTGTTCAGGCAGACAGCTTGTTATGAACTCTTCAAAGACACTATTAACTCTGTGTTTGTGTGAAGAGATCTTTGGGATTCACAAAACTCATAGGTGGAGCTGAAGAATCATGATAACATGATCCATTATCCATTATCTGAAAAACTCCAGTTTCTTTACTCTGGGTTTGTTTACTGGCATCATACTCGCTTGATGTGGACCAGCCATTACAGATGTTTCTTCAACATCCAGATCGATGACTTCGCAAAACACTAATAGTCTCAAGTGCAACCTTTGACCCTTCTGCCAAATCTGGCTCTATTCTCCTTCATCTTTATTCCTGTCTTCATATTTTTGTTGTTAGGGCTGTGAGTATTTTATTTCTTAAATTTGGATACAAACAAGAGTACATTAGAACCCAACCCTTTACAATAATCTTTCCAATCTTATTTAAAAATACATGGAAATCTCAGATGTTGAACCTTAACATCTTGTCTCCATTTGGATTTGGGAAGCACAAAGGATAAAACTCAGACCTCACATGAACTGAGTTCTTTCCGCAAGTCTCTGGATCGTAATCCCTGGCCAATGCTGTCATAAGATACAGAGTGGGTGCAGACTAGTCAGGAAACAAGTATAGACAGCAGTGCAATTAATATGGCATTATATGGGTGTACGGTGTTTAATCACTGCTTTTCAGGGCCAGAAAGGTGTTGTCAAATGGAAGGAGCAACATAGAGCACAGCGGACAATACACCTTCCGAAGAAAGATCTGCCCTCATCTTACCCCCTCCATTACCCTTTCAGGAGCTACCCCTCCTGATATATGTCACTTTCTTTCCCCTTTGTAATTAAGTTTCCCTTAAATAGTTCTGCTTGAATGATAATGCACACCAAGTTACTGCGTTTAACTCCATTCTCAGTTTCTTCGCTTCCCTCTGTTCACATTTTGTACCTTATGGGATCAATCCTATTGCTAGAGAATCTTCTTAGACAATAAGTAATTTTTCAAAAGAATATTAGGAGAAATAACCCAAACAAACTTGTTGGACCAAATGCAGCTACACAGGACTCTATCTCTGAATAGAACAACTGCATATATTCACTTTGATGGTTTTTATTTCTCAAACTGGGAATATTTTCAAAGTTTAGTTAACACAATTGTCTTTTTTAAAAAAAGTAATTGCGCCAAATCCCTGCCAGCATGCCACTTTTGTTACACTATTTCATCATTCTCCATCACTCACGTAACAGATACTCTAGTTGCGTAAACATATTGTATCATAAAATGACAATCTGGGATCACTTCAAATATCTTGATGGCTCCTTATTGTGGATTGTATGTAGCAGAATAATGAAGCTTGGAATGCATTCCAAGAATTATCTCAGTACTCTCCCCGAATTCATTGTGTTATCCCTAAATAAAGTGGTGTGATCATAATAGGCAAGAACTGAAGACTTCACCATGGGGAATGGTGACTTCATTTTAATGTTATGAGTGTCCTTTTGAAATTGCAACCAAGCTGACTGTTGCCCAATCGCTCCATTTGTTGTTACTGCCACATCTGTTGCTATGCTGCATCACTTACTGCCATCAGAAAGGTTTGTTTCAGGTTCTCCACAGCCCCAGCACCTCACAGCTCAATGGATGATAGGGCCAAGCTAAAAGTTCATCTAGGAGACATCTTCCACTTGCACAACCATCAGTGTTCGTTGCCTGAATTCTCATTAGAGTGTTGCTTATACATCCGGTACCAGAAAGCAACTCAAAATCTTTATCAGCCAAGCATCTGTCTAGCAGTTGTGAAATAAGGATACTCACCAGCAGTCCGAAGCAACCAGCAGGACTCAGGAACCCAAACGAGCCCATTGCCCCATCTACCATCAAGCCTGCCACAGAGACGGTATCTAATCACATGCAAACGCCTCACACGCAGAAATCTGAAGGTACCTGGTGTGGTTGGTACAGTGGTTTGCCACACCAACACTTGCCATTGCTATGACTGTTCTGCCAAACAAAGAAGCTTTCCTGAAATTAGCAGAAGGGCAAAGAGGTACTGTGGTGGGAACTGAGCGATAAATTTGGAATAGGAAAGAAGTACAGGGTGAAGGCACTATGAAGTATTGATTTTATATGTAAAAGAAAGGTGTCCATGTATCTCTAATCAAGTAATGTCATAGACATTGCCAATTGAGACAGCATAAATTTCTGATAACCCATTTTAAAAAGCTTAGCATCGCACTGCTGTAAGTATATATCCATTATTACTTTTCTGCTGGCTGATCCTGAAATAGATGTCAGGATACCTTTACAAAATGCCACATCTTTTGCACACACTTGATTAGTTAAAAGAAAAACATTGAATGTGAACATACGCTGCTGGTTACAGGCCCTTAAAGATTCTCTTATTCTGTATTGTAAATACTGTCAGCAAAACGCCTTTGTTTGCAGTTGCAAAAGAAATAAGCAGACAAGCAGCAAGACAACATTTCTGGCATTTCTAAGTTAAAAAAAAAAGAATTCCAGGAATGGTACAATCAGAGAACTGGAACAATAGATTTCCAACAGGAGGGGTGAAAAAAAAAAAAAAAAGAAAGAAAGAGAAAGGAAATTCCGAACATCTGCTCACTAATTTATATTACGTGTTTTAATATGTATAGAAAGATTGTTGCCTCAAAATCAAAAGAGAAATTAGTAAAGGTCTAATGTTTCATCTTTTATGCTAAAGACTTCATGCAAACACTCCTTTCTAGTTAACCTAGCAAGTCCTTGTGGTTGCTTCCAAAAGTACCTTACCTTTTCTCTTTTGTGTAAAAATTGACTATCACAACAAAATGACTGCAGTGTCAGAAAATGCACACATAGAGTGTGCCGTAACACAGAAAGGACCACCCCTTCCAATAGCCTCAGAAATCAGATCTTGACCATGCGATCCTGTGGGACCATCTGGCGAAATGAAGAAAAGCTGTGTAAGTGGAGAGCTTGCTAGGTTCCAGCAAAAAACATAAGTACAAAATAGCTCAGCCATACAGGCTGTAAGTAGCAGAATAATGCTAGGGGCTTGCATCTAGCATGCTAATATTGCAGCCTTTTCTTCTATTTTTTATTTATTTATTTTTATTCTATTGTTTCTTTACCCACTCTTCAAGAGCCTCTCAAAACTGAGATGGGATGTTTGAGGTTGAATCCTTGGCTTTACTTTTGCCAACTGCAAACAGAAGTTCATAGGTACAGCTTTTAGCACACCTACTGAGGCAAATCTTGCTACATTGCAGTGGTATCATATGTGCATATCTTCAGCAGCAAACAGGAAACACTAATTTCACTGAAATATATGAAAATGACACTTTGAGTTAATATGAAGTAAAACATTTCAAAAGTATTGGACTGTGAAATTTCAAAATTATTTTAATTTGGAAATGTATTTTAATGTGTTCACATTTTAATTTTATACAGTCATTTTCTCTGTATTACATTTTTAAATATCAGGTATGAAACAGTGAACAACAAAATACCTGAATATAATTTCCTAACGTCCATGATTAAACTACTGAGTAAAATTTAATATGCTTGTTACCAAAATACCTACTGTAATTCTAATAACAAAAGCAATTATGAACAGATATATAATAAAATTATAACTTTTAAAATATATACTGTAAAAATAAGGAATAAAAAAAAAGTCTGCAAAGCTCTAAATTCAAAGTGAAGCATTTAAAGTTCAGCAAAAAACCTTCAACTAAAGCAAAATGAAAAATATGTAGAAATGCTGGAATTTTTCACCAATTGGATTTATTGCTGTAGCCAGCTCTGTGCTTTCTGGGGTTGTGATATACACAGGCAAGAATGTCACCTCGTGACTTTTGGTATGTTAGCAAATCTTCAGCTCTGTGGTATCAAGGAGGGTGCAATTTGATCTTACAGGTCTCTAGTGGCAACACTGGTTTTAAACTTTCCCATCCTCCCTCAGTCTTGCCTGTTTATTCCTGCCCCCGTGCAGCTGTTCCCCCCCTCCCGCGCTGAGCCGATGTTATGGTCTGTGAGAGCAATGGGAAGGAATATGAAAACCCCCCATCCCCTTAAAGAAGAAACAGAGAAGGAGGAAGAAGGGAAGCAGCGACTAAATGTTGATTGTGCCCTTTCCACTCTTATTCAATGAATTATTTGCGCCCCTAAAGTCCACATAAATACTGTCAATGCCTGTACAGTATCACTCTCTAAGGACCATATGGCATGATACTCTTCCCACTTGAAATCTAGATGTCTGAGGGCTGACAAGCCAGAGCTAAATCCAGGTTAACATAACAAAACTGGATTCCTATTAAGAACATTAGGATAAAGTCAAATTAGTTCAAGTGTTATGACTTTGCCTCCTAAACTTTTTGTTTAGGCTCTATTGAATTAACGGATGAATGATTTGCATGGGGGTCACACCCACTTCTTCTGGGCAGGAGCGGTCAAAGAAGACATTTGTCAGTTTTAATAACGTTAAAACAAAGAGACCATTCTCAGAGGAGCAGATGGGAAAGGAACCGAACCACCTTTTTCTTAGCCTCATCAATATTGCTATTTCTCCTGAGCCTGGAAAAGACAAGAAAAACTACTATCCTCCACTTTTGAAGTCTTTGGCCAGGAAACACTGCAAGAATCCTACATAAATAATCATTAATTCTTAACTTATTGTATGGTGTTATCGAGCCTACAATGAATACTTCATGTCAAAGAGGTTTATATCGCCCTAAGATTTCTAAGGCAGAGGTAATAAGCTTAAAGAGCATTTTGCAGAATCTTTCTCAACTGAAGAAACATGGTGTAATGAATGGGTGTTTATTTTTCAATTGAAGTCACTGTAAGATAAAAGACTTTATCCCAGTGCAGATATAATAGAGAATGGAAAATGTAAACCATCTGCCTGTGAAAAAATGTAAAGGATTTATGGAATGGTTGGGAGGACTTCTGCACAATGTATAGCCCATAGTAAGTTTTTGCTTTTGATCAAGAGACAGGATAGGCTGAAACAGCCACAGACACTTCGCCAGCACATGGTAAGAAAAACAGAGCCATCAGTGGAGACACAATTCTGACTTTACTATGTGTTTGGAGACACTTGGTCCCGGACCTATGCACTTTAGCATTTTACCACTTTGGCATTTATCTTCTTAGGCTGCTTAACAGAGAAACCTTTATCGTAGTCTTAGATATATTTAAATAAACCAGCTGCAAACACAAATTCAGAAAGACTATACAGCATATACAGCCATAGGAGCATCTGAAGAAGGCCCACCATTTGGCTCTCTACATATTAACTTGGTGTTGCTTACAATGGATGTCACAGGACAGATGTGAAGATTCAGAAAAAAAAACCACCTAAAAACTGCTCCAGTAAAATGGCTCACCTAATCATCAGATTCATAAAGTTGTAACGCCAGGAAAGACGAGAGGTTCTTTTGGGTTCAGTGATCCTGCAGTTAGTGCATCTGGGTTTGATAGGTGAGCATAAGGCTGTGGTCAGAGGCAGCGGGAGGCTTTGCAGACAGGAAATCACAGGAACAGAGTCTTGGGGAGAAAGCTTAGTCCAAAACTTAAGTTATGTCATTGTTATTCGGTAACCAACGTAGCCAAACCCCTCAACATGTAGCTCAGCTATACAGTTACAGGGCAGACTGTATTTCACAGGCCAGCAACTCCTTCCTATGCGCTGGGATCATGGAAAAGCAGAAATACTGTTTGAGGGCATATTGGCATGCTCCAGGTCCTATAAAAAACTGAGGAGCAGCACAAGGCTGTTGTCTTGAATTACTTGTTCACACTTTCTGTACTGCACCTGTCTCTGCTTCTCCTCTCAGGAGCCCCCTCTCTTTTCCACTTTTTCTTGTGGCTTTTCTGCCTTACCCTTGCACTTTTTAATGGATTGCTAAAGCTGAATCCTCCCAAGACTGGAGAAGAGAGGCAGGAGACACCCTAGCACAAGCAGGCAGCACAGATCATCAGACTGATGATGAATCTGGCAATCTGTCACGCACAAATGACAAAACTTAGGCAGAGGCTTTCCGAAGGAATAATGTCATATGCTATGGTAAAATCTATCCGGCTCTGAAGACCATCTTATGATATGGACAGAGCAAGTGGCTTCCCCTCTCCAGGCAGGTAAGTCAAGGTAAAAATGAGTAGTGGCAACAACTACTAAAGGCTACTAAAATGGCACAATGGACATGGATGGTCCATTCACTTGCCAAACAGAAAATATTTGGTACCAAAGGAAGGAGAAGGGCAGAAAATAGGGGGGTTGAGTGTTAGAAAAAGCGATCATATTTTTCCACCTGCACAGAGTAGTAGATGTCACTGTAGTCTTATTCAGAGAATGAAAACTGAGTATCTTAGTTGAAATAGACAGATAATTAATTCTCTCCACAATAAATAGCTAGCTAGATGACAGATACTCCATACTTTTGAACTCCTTTGATGGCAAAGGGCTGTCTATTAAGTTTGACATAAATAAGCAACTGAATCAGAAATATATTTTATCAGTAACTGCTGTAACAGCAATCATTAAAAGTTGTGAGCTGTAAGAAATGCATATATAATTTTGAATTTTTCAAATAAGTAATTTTTATGTTTCCATGTTACATGGCATTTACTTGTACTGAATAGCTGATACTTTTGGATCCAGTTAAAATAGCCACTGTTTTAAGCATACAGTCTTCTTTCTTGAGACTTGAATATAATTGCCGTAGCCACATGAAGAAAGTTCTCACAATGTGATCAATATGAGAAGGCCTCTTGAGAGTAATCAAGTTACATCACTTATGGTGATGTGGATTATATAAAATAGGACTTAAAATTTAAATCCTAGCAAGAAATAGTAGAAAGGACTTCAAATGAAATATTTACTTATGTGAAGATCCATAGTGACAGCAAAAATTACACAGAATGGCAGGAAATACATCCACTCATACAAGCAGAATCAGGACTAGTGTTCATGTAAGGGTTAAAGCACCCTTCTCTTTTTCCTCTGTAGATGAAGATCTTATGATAATAACATTCGCAATGGGGTTATGACATCACAAATCCCATAAGCACAATCTATTAGAATTTTTTTTAATGACTGCATATACCAATGGTTCTTTATTAGAATACAGTTGGCATGTCTGGGTGATGGAAAACAAATAAAACTTTCCAAACCCTAAATACATTTCTCCAATCCTAAATAATAACTCATCTGAGAAGTCAGAGATAGTTTTGGTTACTCAATTAAAGTGGGCAAAAACTTCAAGAAAAGGATCTGTAAAGCATAAATTTTGTTCTTTATACATCATGTAATTAAGACTCAGGAACTAAGAGCAGATACTGAGTCAATTTACTGATTTACAAATGAGCCCACCAGCTCAATGGCACAAGAAGGCAGCCTGTTGGCTTTTATGCTAAACTTCATACCCTTTAAATTGCCCAACTCTAGTAGATAACTTCTTTTTAATTTATTGGGTTTCTACACTACAATCATTACATGCCATCCAAATGTCTCAAATAGCTTATGCTATGCCTATCAATGGCAGATATTCTTACTAGTATTCTCACCATACCTGTCCAAGAAGGAAAGCTTTTTCAGTCTTTCCTTCTTCTCTCTTTTGAACCTGTTGATCCATTCCAGCCTGTGTGGCAAAACTAGACATCTCAAAGATATTTAATTACCCGGATGTTGCATATCTACAGACAGAGAAAATAAAACCTGGTAAACTTACTGAGTTTACCTTGGCACGTGGCACTGCCTAGATCTTTAGCTCATTCCTACCTCTAGCTTGTGTTTCTCCCCTCACCTCAGAAACACAGGGTGAAAAAAAAAGAAGACACGGACATAGAGGCAAGTGCTGAACTGGAAACACTGCCAGCACAGGAAGATCTCAAGTTACTGAGATGCAGATCTCATGGGATACTGGAAGGGAAACTGGCTTATTGCAGGGAGAGGTGTTGGGTGACAGAACACACAGATTTGGAGGAAATCAGGCTTCATTAGTTCTGCTGCTTGTGGAATAACTTGTCCTCCCTTCTGGTTTACTTACCGTGTTTCAGCAAGCGCATGGAACATAACTATTCTAACAGCATCTTCTGAACTAGGCAAATCTTGAGGAACTGCATTCTAATACAGGTTCTCTTTTTCTAGTTGTTATGCATTAGATGAAGGTGTCATGGGATACTGCTGCTCAAAGGTAATGCTCGGCCAAAGCTGTCCAGATAAGAATGGATGATCATTCCAGCTGCAGGAGACCTCACAGGTGTCCAGCTGTGTGGGAAGGAGGAGACAAATACTCTTACAAATTCCGAATAAGCTTCAACAGGAAAAAATGTCCCTGTTGCAACATGTAACTGCATCCCCACCCTTAAAAACCCCCAGACAGATAACTTCTCCCTTTTGCAGCCATTCGTTTACCTCTATTTAACAGGAAATCTGAGAATATCATGCAGCTGTCTGCATTCCCCTTGCAGCTGGAATAAATTGTTTTAGATCTATTCGGACTAATTTAGGACTAGAAATATTAGTACACCTTTACCGTTCTCAAAATATGATGTACCTGTTTGAGACTCCAACCAACCTATGTTTTGGTTGCCTTCACAACTGCCAATCCATTTAGCAATGGACCAAATCCCAAGTCAGAAGGCTCCGGTGCTTAGTGAGCCCTGAAAAGGAGCGGGTCAGTGGGAGCTCCAGGTCATTCAGGACATTCCAGAATCACCTGTTTTGGTGTCATGGATGTTGGCATCTTGTCGTTGAGTGGTTAACAAGGGTATATTGGCCACATTATGTTCTCAGAAGACACATCCACCCAGACACTGGTTGTTGTGCTTTTTTTAATACTTAACCCTCGTTCTTTTCCTCAGCACCTCCAGTGATTATCTTCACATGCATTACTTTGTTTTGGTGAATAGACTCTCAGAAGCCTAGCTCTCCAAATCCACTGGAGAAGAAGATGGGCTGTGAAATCCAGGCAGGAGGAAGGCACCCCAATCCTTTTTTTCTTGTTTTAAATCTTGTTCGACATTCTGGGTTTTCTGAACTCTGGAAGCCAATTCATGTAAGTGGGTAGATGGAGACCTGTAGTTCCTTAACTAAGGCAGAGCCTCTTGTTAGTACCCTCATCCACAGCTGGGTACATTACAGACAGGGATTTTTTCTGTGTCAAGAGAGCACTTTAATTTAGACTGCTTCGCTGAGGACATGAGAGTTTGGAAACAGAAACTGCTACCTAGAAAAAAGAACACTACAAGCAGAGGCTCAAAGCCACTTTATGAACCTCACCTTATGGCAATAGCAGTTAGGTGTTCAAATGCCTTTTATGGACCTTCTTGTCTTTCCACACACAGCCATATTTTGAACCACTTAGGAATGTTATGATTTGTGGTTTGATACGGCCTGTGGTTTCAAAATGATGCTGAGGTTGTCATTGAGGTTACCCTGGACAGACAGGCAGATTTGTTCAGCTCATTCTTTGCCAGTCTTTGCTAATCTTTGCACTCTTTAGAGTAGTTTGTGCAAACTGTAACATCTAAGAGGCTTCTAGAATTACAGAGGTCCCAAAAGAATACAAAAGAGTACAAAAATGCATGGAGCAACAGCAGCAAATTTGATCACAGGGTTCAGCCCCTTTACCCCATCCTGCTTTCAAGACCCTTTATGAAACTTGCATAACTCCTTACTTCAGTTAAATAAATACTCAGTTAAATAAAGCTACTCTAGCTTTACAGCAAGATCTAGCTTTCAGCCTCCATTGCTGCTGTCACAGTCCCATGCAGAGGTGCAAGGATGTCAAGGAAGCTGGTTTGATCAGTACTGCTCAGTCTCAGAAACATAAATGGCCGGTTTGTGCAGCTGCACAGACTGACGGCTCCCTCTGATTCCGCGTGGAGTTCCGAATGGCTGACACTGCTGAAAAGTTCGACTCTGTTAAAACTAGCCTGATTTTTCAAAACGCACATTCTCTACGGTCAGTGCTCTGGATTTTCTGATCCCACCATTTCCTGGTACCAAAGACTAAGGGAGAAACATATGCAGATGGTATAAAATGGCAAAATCAATAAAGGGTCTGGCTTGTAACCTCTCCTTCAACCTTCATAACCTAAGTTGGAGGAATAGAAAGAATGATATATAATGCTTTATATATGTTTTATATAAACAAATAATGGTAACCATAAACTCAGCACCTTTCGCCTTCTCTAACATTAATTGCCATCTGAAATTAAGAATCTTCTTTATCTTTTGAATATATTAGATTTTTGCTATTGTATTATACAGACAGTAAAAATATTCCACTTCCATTAGTTTGAGGTGTTACATCCTGAAAAAATAATGTTTTATAGTGGTTTTAATACAAGATAGATGAATGTGTTGGATGTTGTATGTTTTCAAATGGCAAAAAAACATGCAAATTAAGTGAAGGTCAAATTTCTTGTGGTCGAACCCATGAAGTAAATACAGACCACATTTTGTTTGTTTGGATCTTGAGGGAACAAACTGTTTTTATGGTAGAGTAGTGGTATTACACTAAAGCAAACACTGTAATGTATTGCATTTCAAAAACACATATTTATAAAATGAGGAGTGTTCTGACATCCAACATAATCAGTTTCAATCACAAAAAGTGGAAACGATTCTGAAAAGTAAAAACTTGAAAAAATGTACCTTTATTTTCTAAATTATAACATACAAAGGAGGAAAGAAACCTGCACTGAATGCTGATGTAAACCTTCATATCACTAGGATCTAATAGCGAAGATCTGTTTATCGTACATGATTTTCTCACACAAGTCTAATTCAGACTGGTTGTTCAAAATGGGTACATTTGAAACATCCTGCCTTGCTAAGCATCATCAGCCTCCTTATGATCCTGGTCTTCATGGTGCAGTATTTTACTTTAGTTGCCATACTTGTGTTTCACTAGGAAAATGTATGATAAAAATAAACATTGTATATCATCTTTGATGTACATCATTGAATGTGTCTTGGCAGATATTTTGTAAGTTTTACTAGTAAGATTTAAAAGGATGGTATCTTAAGACAAATACAGGTCAGAAATGCTTAAAAGGGGTGTCTGGAAAAATTTCAAATGTTGAAAATCATTCCCGTTCCATTCAGGGAGAAAGCAAAGATCCTTTGAGATTTCCTGCAAACAGGAACTCAGAGTGGAGAACATTTTTTTATCGGAACTACTATTTGACTGCAGGGCATCATGAATCCAAGCACAGGTGCTGCTTTCGAAGCTCCTTTGATTTCAAGCAAAAAGTGCATGCAGTTAACACCCTTAGCAAAAATTCCTATCAACTCTGATTCACCCATTAACAGCTGTGGCCACAGCTAATCACCATTTTCCAAAAACCTTATGTTGCAAAATTCCTAACCTGCTGAATCGATGCCTCTCTCCCAAGATAAACAAACTGCTCAGTATTGATTTATGAGTGGTTACATTTGGGAATTACTATGTGGTAGGGAATTATGACATTTCTAAACAAACAATGATGTTGAGCATGAAAATGCAAGCCTCAGTGATCCACTGAAACACAAGATGGATCTCAATATTCCTAAAGGAGGCATAAGCTAAGCTCATTAGTTTTAGGGATACAAATAAACGCAGTGTGTTTCCAATTATATCAGTGAGTCACAGTACAGTGAGAATTAATAGGATACTTCTGTGTGCCTGAAGTCTGTCAGCCTCTTCAAAAACAGTGTGCTTGTCCCTCTTCCGTTCCCCAAGCACAGCTGATCACTAAGCAGCATTAATGCATCATCACAGCCAGGACAGTTTAGGAAACAATCCTTAATCTCCTTTACATGGGGACATTTATGCTGTCACCACATAAGCACTACACAAGTAACACAGCCTCCTTGCTGGTTGTGCCAAGTGGTATGAGTGCTGTGTGTGGTGGAGCTTAAGAAGTGTACTACTACATAAGTAGATCTGAAAACATCCCAGTCACACCTACTCAGACCACCTCAAGCTCAAAAACATTTAAAAATCTACTTTTCAAGGCTGTCCTCGTAATAAAAGGGACAGAAAAGACAACGTATTTAAAGAAAACTTCAGAACAGGGATTCAAATATGATGGTCTTCACAACTTCTTACAGAACGTTTTGCAGGCTATCACTTCTTCATATAATTTTTCAGATTAGAAGTGCACTTTAGACAGCTACAACTCTAACTTCCTGATTGCTTAACTTTTGTAAGACTCCGTTCACTAAGAAAACACAGGAAAGCGAACAGAGGTTACCTAAATTGGACTTTTTGTATGGTAATCTGTTTTGGAGGAGGGTTGTTGTTTAAAACTGCAGAAACACCATGATAAATTAAATTTGCTCATGACAGTTATGAGTATTCCTCAATCACCACATAACAGTAGACAATATGTACACTGTATAGTTACCTTGGCAAAACTGCCATTAAGTAAGGCTATGATGTATTCAGCTTGGACAAAGCACGTCTTCATGGTTAGAAAAAGAGTTTAGAGAAGTAGCAGGAAAAGAAATTATTGTACTTCTATCTATCTATCCACCTATCTATCTACCATAGAACCATAGAATGGTTCGGGTTGGAAGGGACCTTAAAGATCATCAAGTTCCAACCTCCCTGCAATCTATCTATCTATCTATCTTCCTCCTGAGCCCACTCCTGCACACTAGCTTAGAAATTTCACAAGTCAACGAACTTCTAATGGTTCTCTGATCCTATTTTCCTCCATAAGCATCAGCAATAACCCCTAGATCCCTTCCTTGAGTCACATTCCCCTCGCCGCTAGTCCCTCCACCCAAACAATTCCATAACCAGAAAGGCACATGCAATACAATTTAAGTTTATACTAAAACAATGCACTAATAAAAACAACACAACTTTGACATATTCACTCCAACACCAAGAAGTTTAATAGCTCTCATTTGGACCTGGATACTTTGGCAAATACACTAGTGTAACTCATGCAAATTCTCTAGCATGAATAAAGTTGTTTTTATTCTGGAGCAATTACTGTGTTCACAAAACAGAATAAATGTGGGTTTGGTAGTAAAATTTAATTTATGGTGGAAAAGTCTGTCCACCTGGAGAAGACATTCCAGAGCAGTCTAAAGAGAGAATTTCCTCCATCCTCCTCCCCAGTAGTTTAATAGGATCCATACTGTTTATCCAGTCAAACAGCTTTGCAGCAAAGTCACAGCCCTTCCTGATTTTCTCATCTGGTAGTCCTCCAGCAAACTTCACCCTGTGCAGCAGAGTCTCCCAGTAGCATCTTGATTCTTACTCTCCCATCCTACATAGATGAGTCATCCTTCTGGTTTTCCTCAGAAATTTCTTCATATGTCCTGTGTGTGCATGTCCTCCTTCCCATGACTTTCTCCACCACCTCTCTCCCTCAATCTATTTTTCCAAATTGTCCTCAACTCCCATTTTCTTCATGCCAAGAAACTCCCTTTTTTAGTTCCTACTCCCATCCCAAAGTTTTCTATTTCTTTGCTTTGAATCCATCAAATTAAGGAATTTTGACAAAAACAGACTCTTTCCTGATCCCAAGCGAGGAAGCTAAACGGCCCCTCATACAGAAAAACTGGAGTTACAGTTGCTTGTCCAGTGAAACAGGGGCTCTGCAGCCCCTCGTGTGTGCCGCAAGCCAGCAGATTGGAGGGTCTGCCTCAACATGAAGCTGTGAACCCCCACATCAGACCACCTATAAACCAGTGATTCACTTGAACTGCCTCCCGAAAGCTCTCACCCACTAAATCCTTACACAGAAGAGTAAGGTCTCTACAAAAACTCTGAGGGAAGGGGTAGATTTTTTTTTTTTTAATACTGAAACCCAGAAACTCTAGGGAAGGGAAAAGAGAACAATTTTGTTAAGGCAAAGGAAACACATGGTGTAATAATTAACTTGGGGACAACATAAAATCATACTATAATATATTTGCACTGGCCCTGTGCTGAAATTCTGTGTGCTGAACACATCTTTGTTTGGTCATTAGTCACTGAAAATCCCAAACCTCCAGCACAATGTTTAAATGTAATAAAAGGACTAAGTAAGTGGAAAGCCACTGGGCAGCACATCTTCTGGCAATGGACTGACTCTCTTTTCTTTACTGTTCTCCCTCACTTGAAAACATGCCGCACTCAGCCTCCCCACTGCTGTCCAGACACAGCTCTGCTTTCGCCATCCGCCGCGGGGGGTGTCTGCAGCCTGAAGCCACCACAGCTCATCCTCAGCCCTTGTAGGGCAAGGGGAGAGGGGGGAAACCATCTGTTACCTTGACTATTCACCCCACCAGCAGCACTATTCCCTGTTTTGTGTCAGAAAGCGCACAAAGATCATATAAGTAATTTCTTATGTTTGCAAACGCTTTTAGTACCATGCATTTTCTCTTTTCTACTATTTTTTCTCTTTTTATTCTTGTTTTCTATTTTCCCTGTTTTTAATTTTTTTAAAATTTTAGAAAATATTCTCTCTTTTCTCGCATTCAAATCTATTTGCTTCCTTCTACTGTTTTTACCTGTTACTGCTTCCTTATCACTCATGCCACCTTTAGAAGTGTGTCAGAAAAGTAAAATTAGACCAGCCAGCAACTGTCAGAAAAAACACACGTATCTTAGAAGCAGTTTAAAGCTGGCTGCCTTTGTCTTTACCTGAAAATATCGAGTTTTGCAAAGGCTTGTCTGTGTTTCTAAATATATCAGTTAATCTAATAAATTATTTCACAACTCTGTCACACTTTTATCCCTGGATTATAAAATAACCTGTTTAGCTCCTCCTCCTTTTACAAACTTCCTTATCCTTTATTTTCCTTCTGGCTTTTCTTCTGGGCAGTATTCTTTTTAAGCTGCTTTGCAAACTACCAATTTCTTTTCATCCAAGCCCTCTCCTGAGTATTTCCCTCCTGGGAAGCCTAATCGAGATTTAGCAGGAAGCCCTTCATCATACATACTTACGAAAGAATGAATTTAAAATAATGGCTTCATGCATGACACAAAGCCCTGCAGAGTTACTATCCTATCACCTTGCCTTCCCTCATCCTACTACCTGTTTTGCTATTTTCTTGGGTTTGGTTGGGAAAGTTAATTTTCTTCACAGTAGCTGCTATGGTGCAACCTTTCAGATTTGCAACCAAAACAATGTTGACAGCACACCCATGTTTCAGCTATTGCTGAGCAGCACTTACACAACATCAAAGCCTTTTCTCACTCTGCCCTGTCAGTGAGTGGGCTGAGGGTGCACACGTTGGGAAGGGAAACAGCTGGGACAGCTGTAATTACAGCTGTAATTTGTGTTGTGCTAACCCACAATACTTGGATATGAGTATTTTAGTAAACTGCAATCCAAATTAAACTAAAAAGATTCTATAGTGGCATTAAACTTCTTAAATGGGCTATAACTGATTCCCAAGAGCTGAAATTTCCAGGGCTCATTTAACGGGGTGACACTTTTCATAGAACCACAGAAATGCAACTTTTAGGCTTTTGGAATCTGTCGCACTGATGCCTCTGAGCACTATTTCTTACCTTGCTACAAATTTCCTGGGTGACTCTATATTGTAAAACGAACTGCCTGTTTTTTTCCTACAGACTAACTCAGCGATAACACCTCTTGCTGGGGAGCTGCAGTTCAGGCCTTTTGTGTAGCCTCATACCACCAAGGAGAACTGTAACACCTCACGCACCTTCCACAGACAACCAGCCCTATAATGAAAACTCACACGTTACTACCCTCTGGCAAGAGGCTCTCATTAACTTTCTCCCTCCTTTGCCCGCAACATGACCCCAGCACACAGGTCAATATAAGGTAAAACAGTGCTTATCTGTCCTTGTTTTCAAGTGAGCAGGGGAAACTGAGAAAACAGGATGCAGATGCTTGCATTAACATATTTCTATATAGCCACGTATTCTGTACACTGCCAGGGCAACCACATATTGCGCGAGTACACAACACCTTGCGGAGGGACAGCAGCCAGGATGTGTCCTGCAGGACTTTGCCAGACGTATCTGTGATGATTCCTGTCCTGAAAAAGACATAGAAGAATGACAGCCGGCCAGCCCTCCCCGGTTGAAGCAGACTTGGTGCAGAGAAGCTGACAGGTAGTCTATGACACACAAGATGCCAGGGCGTCTCAGGGAGGAACAGAACCACGAGTTCTGCCCCAGGGTGACCCAAACCATTTCTGACACCAAGTAAAACAGCACCCCATTCGGGAATGGGATGGCTGTTTGAACCATGAAAGATCTTCGCTCGTGTAACACACATCAGCACAACAAATTATTGTAAGACTACTTTAAATGCAGAGTCCATTCCAGTTTTGCTTCTCTCTACGCATGTCAAGAAGATGTGGGTACCTCTTATGATGGCTACACCAAAGGCAAAATTTCCTAGATGCACACCCAGAGTACTGATCATGCAGGTACTCTGCAAACATTTGAAGCTGTGAAATTCAACACGGGTCCCACAGCAACTCTGCTGGCTGAGTGCTGAAAATCATACCAGAAAAGGGTCTGAGGATCAGACCATGAAAGCCAAAAAAGAGAACAGGGAGACCATGCTCTCATCCTTTCACGTGGCTCAGACATCATTACAGGCCTGCTTATAGCTCCAGGTTTGGTGGCACATCTACAGTCCTGTTCAGCAAGAATCTGGAAGGGAATCTGCTCCTCTCCTGGTGCAGTCTGATGGCTGGCTGGGCAGCAGAGCCAGCCCAGAAAGGGGCACTTGAAGCCTGTGTGTGCTGCTGAGTTTCAGGGGAGGCAAACTGGGAAGGAAAGCAGTGGAATATGGCACACTGTCACAGCCCTCCTAATGCACCACAACGCCAGAACTTCTGCAGATGAAACCTGACTGCTAAGCTGACATTGCAGCCTGACTACCATTGCGTTTCCACCCATGCAATGGAGATAACAACATTACCTGAGCTCATTGAGCAGGTTGGGGTAAACACTGAACACCAAAACTTGCAAGGACAGATCATTTCCTTAAATGAAGAAAGGAAAAGAAATTTACAATTTGTTATTATAATCGTTAAGTAACAAGAGATTGGTTTTTTGTGGAGTTAACTATTCACCTTTAGTCAGTCTTGGCAGTACCTGGCTGCTTTCCTTGCTCCTAGTAAAATTATGAATACTCTGTGCAGAAGTTGAAAAATATATTTTGTGCAAGACTTAGGCTCTCTTTAATGGTTATAAACAGACAGTGATTTGATTTGTGACATTTTAATTTCCAGTTCCTTTAGTATCTTATGCCCTGCATACTCTATAATTCAGTATCAAGGAACTTTATGGAGTAACCCTTAGAACACTAGTAAGTTCCAACGTGGCTGTCAGCATAGGTCTAAGTAAAACTCAGGACTAATTTTAGCACTTATTGGACTATGCTACTAGAAAGAAAAGGTCAAAGGAAGGCAGCGCCAATTCGAGTTTCTGGCTTGAACCCGTTTCTCCCTTGCAACAAGTGACACCCTTCTCCACCCATTCCTGTCAAGCAGAATAAATCAGAGCAGAAACATCTGTTTAAGAGGAGGAATTTTGTACACACTTGTAATGTTGTAAAATATTCCCTCTTCCCAAAATATATTCAAAACAGCACTTCACTATTCAAGGAGGAGAGGGGAGTGCATTGACACGATACCTGTCCTGTCTGTGCTGTCAGTAATGTAGACAGCATACTCAGCTGATTCTAACATGAGATACTTCTCTTTTAGCAAAAAAGATTCAAAAGATTTTTTCAGCAGCACTCATTGCCCCTGCCCCAGTGGGAAAGCTAGCCGCTGTGTTTCAAGTCTATGGAGGCAGCTGGGAACGCCCGCTCACTCTGTGGGACTTTTATCCTTTCTGCCCTTTCTCCACTTGTTTAGAAGAATCCATCTTGCAAGAAGGAAGAAAATCATTTGCTCTACGTGGCCTTCAGAGAAAGTCTTTGGCTTCTGAAAGGAAAATGCCTCCAACACCTTTCCTCTCAATACTTGAGGGGGACTCTGTACCCCAGAATAGAATTTTTCTTCTCAAAGACAAAAAAATTACTTGCCAGAACTAGCAGTTGCTCTCAGGGACCAATCAGACTTAATCTTCTCCCATTACTCAGTTTCACAATAAATATCTCTGAATTTGAAAGGCATAATTCACAATGAGAGAGACAGTCACATTTCAGAGACAAGTGATCTCAAATGCCACTACACCCAAGCCTCAAACTTGCTCTCTGAGGGCACTTCACCCTGCATCTCCAGAATACAAACAAATGTGGAAAATACGTTTCTTGTGGAATACTGAGACAAATAACCACAGAAAACAACAAATGACAACAGAAAAACAGCAGGTGTGGGGAAATATGGGAAAAAACTTGATTAGTTAAGACATCCTGAGGGCTTAATTAACTAATTCATGTTATTAATGTTATAGTCTCTGTGAAATTAGCTCTGTGCATAATTTATCAAGGACTATCAAAAAGCAGTACAGATAACACTGCACCTAAATTGCTATGATCACATGGAAGGGTTTCTCCCCAGAGAATTTCACTGGCAAAGAAACTGAGCTGAATAGGAAAGAAAACTTAATACAGGAAATAACACATCTCAGGCACCATAAATACCAAATAGTTGCAGCTACTGTTTAATAATATTTCATTTGCAGTTCTATGAAATGCCCAGTTAGGAAAAAAGGCTTTCAGTGATTCATTTACACATTCTGGCACCTTGGTGAACATCACTTCAAAGGCAGGCCCTATGGAGGAGCAGCATTGCCAATCAGTTGCCAGGCTTCTTCAGCTAAACAATGCCTCAAGATGACCTCTCTTCCTTTTTAGCAACAGCTACTGCAAAAGATTAATGTCATTTTTATACATATATATATATGTATACAGACACATATATATATATTGAGGGTTGGGGGTTTTTTGCAATTACAAAAGCATTAAAAACATATAAATTTGTAACCAAGAGTTTAATCATTTACATCATTTTAAGCAGTAGTTAAGAGGACACTGGTGAAATAGGAGAAAGAATTGAAAAGGCACATTGGTCTCATGAAGGTGATGAATACCAGCAGATCAGCGTCATGGAAAGCCTCTGAATATCTGCAACACAAGGCAAGCCCTAGAAGGTTAAGAGTAAGAACAGCATTTCCATCATTTCTGCCAATCAAGTATTCCATCTTCCTCTGACTGGTTTTAGTTTAAGGCCTGGCAGTGTCAAACAACATGTTAAGAGGAAAATAGATCCACTGGCAAACTAAGACACTCCTCTGGCAAAGGGGTGGCAAACTGACAGGCTCAGCTACCATGAGGAAGCCCACATTTTAATACCATCTGTTTTTATTTAAGAAAAAAATACTACCATTCTGGCTTCCTGTATGGTACATCTTGTGTGCGCAAGAGAAAGCTTCTCTTTGAAAGGAGTGCAACTGTACTGTGAAAATCTGATAAAGAACTTCTTCCCATCCAAAGATCTTCTGAGTAAGGAATCTCCAGTTGTTAGTCACAGCCTTGCATTAAATATTTGCTGGCCAGTAACAAACAGAGAAGCTTCTTGAAAAGTCTGGAAGAATTGTCCAGAGAAGAATCCTTTTCAGCAGATGCCATGTTGTCAGGTAGAAGAAAGGTAGTGTAAACAACAGTAATACAAAACATAAAGCTAAAAAAAAAAAAAAAGCTTTAAAATAGTCATATAATTGTTGAGAGCTAAGATCTAGTTCAGTAAAATGAATGAAAGCCTGGCAATTGACAAATAAGAGGTGAGAATTTAATCTGACATGTGCTTCATGTCAAGATGCATCTCAGACCTATTCTCATTTGGAAAAATATTTGATTCAAATAAACCCAGAAAAGATTTTTTTCTGTGAGGAATAAAAAACTTTTTAACTACATAAGCTTACAAATCTAAAAATGAACCCCAGGGAAAAAAGCGAGACAACAAAATAGAGGACTTGGAAGAATTTCTGAAATTGTGAACTCCTCTCATAAGTAGCCAGAAAATCTAGAGGTCAAGAGTACCAAATGTTTCAAAACTTCCAATTTATCCTTTAGCATCAGCACTAACTAAATCCTCACGGGGGAACAATGTGGAAAATTTTCAGCATCTTTACTTTGAATGTCACATGGTCTATGCATTAAGAAAAAAAAGTTGGCAAAAGCAGGTGAAATTATAGTAGTTCCAGATCTGTACTAGCTAAATTGTCTAACTTGGGAATATTGAAGAATACCCTACTTCATGGCGGAGGGTGGGGGGAGGGGGGAATGCTGCACACTTAATTCTCTCAATTTCTCTAGTAGAAATGAGAAAGTGGCAGTTTTCTACTTAAACCCCACCTGAAATTTCCTGAAGCCTCAAACTAAGAAAGTTAATTTGGAATTAAAAATATTCTTTTCAAGAGGTACAAAGAGGGCAATGATGTTTTCAAAAGCATTTATACAATAGTGTTTACCTGATGCTTAATAACTGTAATATGAACAATACATGCAAAGTTTCTCCCCCCGCCCCC
>KZ505676.1:753834-784605 GCA_002844005.1 Limosa lapponica baueri
GATTCTGTGATTCTGTGAAAAGGCACCAATGATAGATATATGTATCAATCAGAGAATGTGACGTGATTCCAAGCTTATCCTATGGGGTATGTCTTAACATTGAACTCAAAGGAAAAGAATGCTTCATTTACATCAAATCCAAATTTCTGAAGTAACACAGGACCCCTCTCACCATCTCTGACAAATGTGTTGTCCTTGATACTTTATTATTGTATTTTCATATATATAAATATATATATTATTAACCGCTCACTTTTTTAGAGAAGAAAACTTGACAGGAATTCTTAAATATCCCAATGATATTTTTATTATTCATTTAAACAGACTTGTACATCACACAGAGCTTAAGAGCATGATTATAAAAACCAATCACTATCCCCCTTTATTCTTTTCAAATCACAGAAGAGTTTAAGAGCTGAGCAACTTACACAGAGGTGATAGCACTTAGATTTTCTGAGGTCTTGACAATACTATATATCTCATAAATCTAATTCTCGAAGTAGAGAATCACAAATGTCACCAGGCACAGAGGCGCTATTAAATTATCCCCATTTATCTTTCTGGAGTGCCTTTCTTTATCACAATACTTGATACACTCACATTTACAGTTCTGAGCTGCCCAACCCCCTCAGCCCATTCTGTACTTCTCACAACACGCATAGCAACTGCAGAGACCCTTCTTCCTAAAACAAAGTCAGACCATCAGTGAAAGTCTATCAGACTGTGTAAGTATCTTCTCAACATCTATATGTAAACAGGAGTCATCAGATCTTCAGTAAAGGCAGTTTTTCCTTCAGAATAATAATGAACAGCTTTTGTTAGGAATGTAAAGAGCCAATATGTTACACAGTATCCCCGTGTAATTCCTTCAGAGATTAAACTACAACATTAATGCTTGCTACAACAGTATTTATATATAGTAAATTGGCTCCATGAATAGGAAATAACATGATTTATTGCAAAGAGTAGATGTCAGACTAACAGGTATTTAGAAGTCCAGTTGGTTATGATTTTATTTAAACAAAAGAAGAGTTTAATGTTTTCATGCAACATTTGCACTTAAGTCTTAAATAATCATGAGAAAGAGCAGAAGTAGTTAAGGAATGCGCTAATTATAGACCTTAGTGATTATACAAAAAACTCAGCGTTATAGGTTATACAAAGTAAAGAACTTCTTAAATACTTTCCCAAAATACTGCAGCAGCCTAGACACAGTGATATGCCTTACACAGGCATAGGAATGTAATTTAGAAATCACACGGGAACTACCCATTTCCTTTAATTTCACAAAGAAGACAAAAGCAACATTCAACTCCACACACTGATTTTTCAAATTATGTCTATACAGTACCTTGAGTTTTATCCAAATAGCAAAAGTTAGACACGTTGTTTATTTAGTAAACAATTATGCAGTAAATCTCTATTACATTTCTTCCTTGGCTTTACCTGGAGTAGCCATGTTATTTAAAAGAGGGCAGGTTTGGCACTTTTATACTGATGTCACCAATATTAATATTTCTTGGGATCTCTGGCAGATTCATATTCTTTACAGCTGAAACAGCCCGGGCTGGAGCTCCTGCTAAACCAGCCTGTGTATAAAGTGAGGAAAAATGCAAGTCAGGCAAAGCTGGTCACAAGAAGATTCACTAGCAACATACACAGACAACTAACTTTTCAAGTATTTCCATGGTTACACAATTAGAAAGACCAGATGGTAATTGTGTTTGGAATGAAATGGGTTATTTGGAAATATTAAACCAGAAAGAGAAAACAGTTCACACATTCCTTTTTATATGGTAAAACATGTAATGTCAACTTGATGGAAAAGTATATGGGGAGGAATAGGAGGCTTATCCAAGCGTGTGTAATGTGTAGGTTATAGAACAGACAGTCCTGAGATATTTAAGGTCCAATGTGCTGTCTTTGTCTCTTACCTATTCTAAAAGTTCACATGGTTCACTGTTGACTAATACTGATTCAGAATACGTAACCTCGAAGTAACAAGTTATTGAATATCAGTTGAACCACTATTACGTATCTAAGTGAATATATACATATAGGTATATATATATAAAAAAGGTATTTCAAGGTGGCTTAGCCTAAACTGAAAAGGATAAGCACCTTGCATTTGTGGGTGACAGAAAGCATGCAAAGAGATCACTTCTATAGACCAACTGGAGCACTCTGTTTTCCCACAGCACCTAATCATATGCTAATTTATCTGCAGCCTGCAGGCACACTGGAACATTACATAATAAACTGATATGCCAAATTAAACATTGAAGTAGCTATTGTGTATTAAAGTTTTCTACTGCACGTAGTCTCTCTTCATTTAAAGTGTGAGCCTTTCTGCATAAATATGCAAGTTCTACAATACAGAAGTTCATTACTGAGTTATGTTCAGTTCTGCCTTTCAGATAAAATAACTGCCAACTTTACACACTAGGGCATATTACTGAAATGCTAACAAGGATGATTTACAGCTCAGAGGTTCTGAAGACATACAGAACATGATCTTTCTTTATTGCTTCTGAAGAACAACTCTTCAAAACTTTGTTATTTTAAGGACTACTAAAAAAAGGCCAATAATTAAGTTGCTACTGTGTTTGAGCCTGTGTAGAAAAGGTACTATTCATTCTAACTATGGAAATATTTCTCTTAAAAGTTCAGACTCTATATGTATTTAGAATTAGCTGTGTGGTTTTCCTTCAGGCTTGTCACTAAAGTGTAAAAATCAATTTTTTCATTGCTGGGAAAGAAAAAAAAAGTTTGGAAGACTTTAAAAACAGAGCCCTTATTTGCAGAAAAAGATATCACATTCCAAGTTCTGTGAATACGTAAAAAAAAAATAACTTTTTATTTTGATGTTTTAAAAGTAGGATTAAAAATAGTCAAAAATAATAAAACCCACAAAGTGATTTTCAGAATTACTACAGTTCTACACTGTGGCATCTTGCGAGCCCAGTAAAAAGGAGCAATCCAAAGTAAACAAAGCAACATGCAAAGAACTGGTTAACCAAAAGACTGAACATGTAGAAATGGAAGGTCTTTCATTGTAAGAGTCAAAGATTGAAGAAACCAGTGCATTTGCAGATAAAATAATTTCTAAAGAAATACAGCAAAACAAAAGAAGAAAAACTTCTGCAAAAGTTTGTGTCTTATATGTTCATTAAATGGTGTTGGGAGGTGACTACTGCTTAAAGTATAACCTTTTCAGATTCTTAATATTCCCTGAAATCCACTGCAATTGCAGGGTATAATTGAGAATTACACCTGACTTACATGGTGTCCACCTGCACTACTGCACAAAAGGAGACAGACTCCTCATATACTCCTCAGATAACTCTACTTTTTGAAGGTTGCCCAAAAAAAAATCTTCTCCCTTTTACTACTGGCTTACATTTATTTCTTGCAAGATCAAATTAATAAGATTTCCAGTTAAAATGCTACCTACTGTTCTCCTTCCCCCTTCAAAAACATAGTCAAGATAAAACCAATTAAAGTTTCCCATTTTGAAATAACCCTTTTTATCATGTGGAAAGGCTAAAGCATCATAAATCCCTAGATTTTAGTCACAGGAGGATTCCCGGCACCAGGAAGAGAGACCAGAAAGCCATGAGTCATTTGTTGTAACATCCCCCCTGCCAAACACTCGGATATGAGACATGCCAAAGTTGGGAAAGGCATGTGGGGATAAAGAAGAAAGCTTGGAAAATCTTAAATCTCTAATGTAACAAAACAATTTGCTCACTTTGGCCCTGACATAATCCAAATTATTGGTTTACAGAAGTACAGATTAAGTAAAAATGAAAAGGTGCAAAAAAGTATATTCAAAGCCTCTTTTTCCTTAGTTTTCCTTAACATCACCAGGTCTATCAGGTCATTCACTTCAGAGGCTGTTTTCACTTTCATGAAGGGGAAAATCTGGACCTGACACTAGTAGCATTAAGAAATGGAAGTATCCAAAATTAGCATCCCTGAATGTGCAGGAGCAGTATTAGACACTACAATTTCTTGCTACTTATTAAAAAACGGTGCAGAAGACATGAAGCTGCTCAACACTGTCCTTTTATATTTGAGAACCTGGAAATACTAATTTGAAATCAGGAGGTAACTACCAGTGAAGTTTTAACAGATAAAACAACAAATGTATTTCCTATTTATTTGGTTTTATCCTTTACGTTCTATATTCAGTAACTGGAGAAATATTCTTAAGCAAAACCAAGAGTGCGGCAATGTAAACTGTTTTCCATAGAAAAGATGAAAATACTAATAAAGTAGTAACAAAAGCAATGAATTATACAATTTGTAACTGAAACAATGGGAAACCAGAAAAATATTGTAAGTGATGGACATGGTCCACACAAACAGGCATGGCTGGCAATTCAAAAGAGAGATGCCTTCTAGGTGACTAGGATGGAGATTCCTTACCCTAATTTAATGAAAGTTAATTATTCTTAATGGACAAATAAAAGTTTTAGTATAACTGGTCATTATTTTTACCTACCTGCGGCTATCCTCTTTACACAGACTTACAGTCCCTGCCTCCCGCCCCAATGGCATAGGATACAATGGAGACACAATTGAGAATTATTTAAAATACCACAATTGACATGACCATTGCCCTTCCACCCCCCCTATATAGTCACGACTTCCAACAGCCACATTTCACGAGGACCATTCTGGATCAGGATCAGTGAAGATCCCTGACAAAAATACTGTGAATTTCAGATTACCTCTTTGGTTTGTTTTGGTTTTGGTTTTTTTTTTTTTTTTTGCCAGCGAGATTGTCGATTGTCTTTCACTATCATGTGCTTTTTTGTTTTTTTTTTTTTTTTTTGCCAGCGAGATTGTCGATTGTCTTTCACTATCATGTGCTGGAGTAGAGACTTCCAAACTATTACATTCTCTTCTGTAATTCTCTATATTAAGTGGGTTTGTAATTCAATGTATACATAATATGCATAGCAGAATGCTATTTGTTACAAAGTCAACCCTATCAAGCACAATACAGTCATACAGTATTTCTAAGAGAGAGCAAACAGTTCATAAAAAATGTCTAATGGATAAAATGACTGAAAAGTAATTAAACTCCCAAACTGTGTAACTAATACAATATTCCAAATGCTATTATATCCAAATGCCTTAGCATTCCTTTTTAGCATGTCAAACAATGAACTAGTATGCAGTCCTCCCATTTATTTATCATTTCTTTTACAGAAAGTGAACTGTATTTACAAACACAAAGGTACTCCAAGAAGTACTTCCAGCCCAGTGTGCGTATAAACAGTTTTATAGAGGTACCTGATTAAAAGAGCCATCACTGTACCATTGAACTGGCCAAGTTTCAACTGCCTTTTTTATCAAATAATTCAGCAGGTAAGTTGGTGAGGTGCAAAGAAAAAACTGTTTCACTTGGAAAAAAAAAAAAAACAAAACACGTAGCAAGCTTTAAACATGCAGTGAATGATGAATTGTCTGTCATAGCGAGCCAATGACGTAAGCAAGTGAAAATGAAACTTCTTAAGACATATTAATGAAATTTCAGAAATACAGTACGAATTGCATACAGCTGGTAATACAATAAGCCAATACACCACGTTTTTGCCACAGCTGCTTTGTATTCTCAATTTCATTACTGAAGGTTGTACTTTAATGTTGAAACTGTATATGAAAATTCTAGGTTCAGTTACTGCAAAAGTCCTTTTAAACATGTTCATATACTTCTACAGTGAAAGAGCAATGCCGCATATGCAAAACAATAATGCAATTTTAAAGACTGAAATAGATGCATTTAATAACAGAACTTTTATTCTACTGATCCTAGTCTATCAAGTGAGAAATATGAGCTGTTGTTAGTTTACTTGGGTCATTATTTACCACTATAGGAATCGATTTTCTTCATTCTTATCATCATCCTAACACCCACAGGTAACTTGATATTAAAGTGATCCTGGAAACATTGTTTTACGCTTTAAAAAGAAATTCAGATCATTTGGAAAAAGTACTGCACATCATCAATGTAGTTAATATGCATATACAAATATATTAAAAAAATATGCAAACCGCCATCCCAAACAACTCTACACAAGAGCTAGCTATCACTAAAACAACTACATAAAAATATACAGCCTACTGGAAAACAAAATAATGAAGGCTAACGCTTTGCAAAATAAGCCACCCTTTTCCAGATATTTCAGAGGTACTAGGACCTCTCTGCTGCTGGTGTTTCATACCAATGCTTCTTTCCAGAATAAGTATGATTTCAAAGCAGCAGGGTTTATGAAATCATGAAAGGATGCAATACATAATATAAAGGAATGATCATGTCCCCTGCTTATGAAGTTAAATAAATGAACATAATTAGAGAAAAAACAAAATGAAGTCTGCAAGTATATCAAAATGAGGCCAAACAGATAAGAAGACTTAAGACGTACTCTTAGAAATTTTAAGCACTTGAATCACAAAGAGAGTAATGGATGGGAATGATTAATTATTTGTTTGTTTGTTTTTCATTGCCAGACCCAAAAATAAAAAAAGAACATGTGTGAGCAGAACAGAGAATAAGAAAAGTAGTTTTGCACAAATAAAAAAAAAATTAAAAAAACCCTAAACCTGAAATCAAGCTCCCTACTGTTACAATAAAATGCAGATTATATATTACAAGTGTTGACATATTAGGCAGAGGAAGGTCTTTTGCTTGATTTTCTTCGTGTGCTATGGCACGCTTCAAATTTAAGTAAAATGTTTCATACTATGCAAAAATATTTTTAGCTAATGCTTCACAACTTAGTGCTACTAAATCAAATTACAGATTTATATTTATTAAACCTTAAAGATATTACATTACTTTATCCTAGAAATATCATGTAAAAAGTAAAGAGCAAAGCTATTCATAAGTTAAATACTTCATCTGCAGTTTGAATACACAGATACTTAAAATGAGTAGAAATTAATTTTGAGTACTGCAATTAAAGTTGACGGACATTCAAACTGTTGAGCTGAACTAAATGCTTTAAACGGCAAATGATGGGGAACAATGACCATAAACTGAACTTCAAACATACATTTTCCTCCTCCTTTTTCAGTTCCTTGTTAGTATTCATGTTTACTGACTGCAGTTAACCAAGATATCTTAAAGCAAAATCCAGTGATTCAGATGACAAGGGCAGCAAATGTACATCTGAAGTTGAGTACATGCTGACAGCCCTTCTCATTTTAGGTTGAAAGATCAACTTTAGTATTTCTACATCATCTTACAAATTGCACTGGTAATTTTATTCTGCATGTATAAAATGACTTGAATTTGTTGGGTTTGGTGGTGGTGGTTTTTTTAAAAGTTTTTTCACCTGAAACTTCTCTCTGCAAGCAGGTAAAAGTTCTGTTTTCATTTGGAAATACTAAATGCTGAAGCAAAAGAATTCAAACTACTTATTCTAGATTATCAGGTATAAAATTCTCCCAATAAGAAAGCTATTTCTACTACATCATCATATCATGTTATCTGTGTGTTCAATTTTTATTCAGGTTAGTTTTACAGGTTTTTTTGTTACTACTAATACAAGTTCACATACCTTTGTTTCTTAAACAATGATACAAAGAAAAGTTAAATTCTAAAATGCAGGAAGAGAAATAAAATAAAAAATATGATGTCAATGGAAAGCTAGTAAAATACACTATAGCCAATAAAAAGATGAGGGAACTACAAGAAGAAACTAGCACAAAAAGTAGGCTACAAAGACTAGTATGGGTATTTTTACATATAATTTTTGAGTCTGGCCTACATAATTTATTGCCTTTGACATCATTTTGCTTTCCCTTTTTGTTAAAAAGTACATTTTTTCTAAAAGTCAGCAATACCTTTGTCTACCTGTCCTGTCTGGGAGACTGAAAGATAAAGGTCTGTAAGAGAGAAGAATGGAAAGAGCTAGAAAAGATCAGGAGGTTCGGAAAAAGCGAGGTCCAACTTAAAAGTCTAAATCACACGCAGTTGAACACTCCAAATAGAGAAGAGGTAGCCCGGTTTATCTACAATACTTCCAGAGGCTCTGGATAAAATCCCAATGACCCCTCTCCCAAAAATTCCCTCCCTTAATCATAATGATCCTTTCACTTTAGGAGGATTGACCAGAAATCCATTCACAGATAAAGATTAAACTGAAAGGTAGGGAAACGCATTAAAGACAACATTTCTCAGGGTAAGAGCAGAATTTCCTTTGTAGCCCATCCAAGCAATGTAAGAGCTGAATCAGAAATCAAAGCTAGGGACTCCCTCATAGTGGTTTAAATAATTAATCTCTGTTGAAAGCATTAACAAATTCTCTGAGTTGGTAACTTTGCTCAAATATTCGTGAATTTAAAAAGTACATTTGATCTTCTTCACTAAATTCTAACTGAAATCCTGTTTAGAAACGTAATACATAACTAAACAAATACTTGATGTCAAATGCCTACATTTTGTATCTTAAGTCAGGTGGGCATAGTACAAAATTTAAAATGTTTCTTAAAATGTAGCTGAGTTATGATTTTATTAGCTTCATCATTTCAGCTATAAAAGAAAAAGCAATTTCACCTTAAAGCAGCTATTTTATAGATGCAAGAACTATGGCAGAGATCTAACAAGCTGAACAGACTAAAGCGAGAGTGCTGTGGCATAGGTGGCATTCCTATGAACTACAGACTATATCAGTAAAAATTTCTAAATTTTAATTTATTTTTTTTAATTAAATGAAACTAAGAAGATCCACTAGTTTTGATTTCTTAGTGACCAGCATTCAAGAATATTATTAAATTATTACTGATTTTGAGTTACATGAACTGGATTTGCTTGTATCTTGAAGATACATGTTCAGGAAAGACATGTTGAAAGATTTACAATCTTGATCAGAAAGACAAAAGGAAAAGAAATAGCAATCAGGAATTTCTGTGGATATACATGAAATAAATGATTAATGATCTGAGGAAATAGTTACCAGGTACTGTGAAGTATCTCAGCATTACAGTAACTGTTAAATTTGAAAAGAAACAGTCACTGAACTAACAACAACAAAAAAAAATGTATTTGTGGTGAGCAAACTGTGAAATGTTCTACTCCATCCCAGTCACCAAGTGTCTTAATTTATCACTGCTGCTTCTTTACCTTCTATAATTCATTGCTGAATGTAAAGGAAAAAGTTGCTATTTGCCTTGCATACCCTCTGAGCTCTACATGTTTTGGTTTTTATATCTTCTACCACCTATTATTATAGTAAAAGCATCTTAAAAGAAAGAATGACTTACTGATGAATAATGGAAAATAGCAAGTATTGCAGCTGGCTGCATTGAATTGATGTGTTTCAGATGACTAGTCAGAGACTGGTCTACAATTGATTTGGTAACAGAATTCACATAATTAAGACTAAATGCTTGTAGGTAAAACTGATATGCGCATAATACACAGTAGAACACAGCTCCTCAGTAAACTCAGCTTTTGGGACACTGTTACTTTTCCACTAAATAAAGAAAAATACATGTATACAGCAGTTATTCAAATATAGTAAAAATTTATGAGAATAATTCCAAATATTCATCTCTGTGATTACTGGCTTACTCTGAGTTTTAGAAAAATAAAATGAACATTTTGGACATCTTCATAGTCTACACTACAATCCTACTGAGTGTATACTGCTATGCACTGTGTCATATCATACCTAGCTTTTTCCTGTTTTTCAAACAATGCTGTCGTGTTCTTGGATACAGTTTGGAACATGTGCAAAACAGAAAACTATGTATCATAAGACTTGAGGTGGTGCAGTATCAGACTGCAGAATTATGAGAACAGTATACATTGTAACACAAAAAAAGCTGAAGAATTCATTTCTCTCACTTCATTAAAACTAGGAAGTTCTCTGGGTCTTCTCCTAAAACGTCACTTAGTTCACATTTATGCCACCTGCAATATTTCAGTCTACTCAGCTGACTTCAACTTTAGAAACAGTTTCCAATTCAAGCAAAAGTTTGTTTAGAAATTTGAATACTAGGCTTTGAAAATCAGATGATGTGTTCTTCTGTGGAATTAATCTCATCAATAAGCATCAATCACAGACTGAGTTAAGATGTACTAGTAGAATTTTGGTTTACACGGCATGTCTGGTGATGTTAAAAGAACAGTAATATTCTATGTTGTAGCTAAAGTAATTCTAAAATCCTTTCTTAGTCTAAATTCCCTTCTGAAACACAAATTCAATAACTGTTGAATTGAAAAGTGATTCCCACAACTTATTTGAGTATCCCTCAGTCAGACTGTTACACGCATACACAGAATATAATTTTCTCACTTGAATCTACTCAGCTGAAGACCAAATGTTCAGATTACAAAAATGGCAGAATTCGTATTTACTTTAAAGGGTCTAAAACTGGGTTTTAAATTCTATCTAGCCCATTTCAGTCAAATTTATTATTTTGTGTTGCAGTATTATTGTGATACTGAATATGCTGCCATTTATTTCACATGCTAGAAACATACTAGCAGACAGGAATATGTAATCTTTGTATACACAGTTGGTTCTTTATTTCCTTTAAGTGTAGTAGTCACTAGTCCAGCATAATAAATACACTGGAAATAAAATGCTTTCTGCAAGAGAATCTTAGAGAACTACAGACGTATCTCAATAGCAATAGCGCATAATGCTATTAGATACAAATAGCAAAAACTATTCAGCAGTGACTCTAAGCAATTATTACTTGTGAAAGGTATGATATACTAGCTTAATGATACATTGTCAATTTTCAGCATTATAAGCAAGCAGCTGTATAGTTTGCTACTGAAGGACAAACAGCATTATATAAACATGCATTTACTACGACCATGTTTTTAGTTTAGAAACTACACAGTGCATCACTCTTACCTCAGATTTCTCCAGTTTATTTTGAGCATCAATCTGAGTGACAATTTCATTCATGTTGGTCTCCAAAACCATTCCACCCATGACCATTTCGGCCAATATATTATGGACCTAAAAAAGATCAAAAGAAAACTTAAAAACGCACAACGTCCTACACATATCTAGACAGATGATATCTAGGTTCATTAATACAGGAACACATATATACTGTAAGTCACTTAACTGATGTTAGCAACTTATTTAAAACCGAATGAGAACAAAGTTCATAACTTGATGTACAATTCTCCAGTATCTTCTTTGCTTGTAGTTCAGTTACAAACTCATCGGCTATACCACAATGCCTGTCAATACTAGAAGAAACGTTCACATTCATCTCTCTCTCAGTGCCTGTTTTCTATCCAAGGACTACAGACAAGAGTTGTAACTAGTATCAATAGTAGTAACAACTCTTAAGGAGCAGGTTCTACAAGATTAAACAAATTGCTCACAAACAGATGTGTAAAAACTGCTTTGGGCTACATCTATGAAGGAAGTGATAGTGATGCTCACTCACCACTGGTAACAAGACTAGGCTTAGAAGTAGAATTAACATACTTGATATGACCCATACCTGAGCTACACCATAAAGAGAGAGTCTTCCACATCTAGGACCAAGATTGACAGCTAGGACTCAAACTGAAGGACCTCATAAGCCAGCTGGAGACATTACTGAAATGAGTACATCTAAAATCCCTCTTCCCTGCAACCCTGATTTGGGGATGTGAGCTCCGGTTCACAAATCTCTGCTTCAGAATCTGTATTTGCACTTTAACTAAAGACTAATTTAAAAAAAAAAAAAAATGCTTCCACATACTTTCTAGTAAAAATCCAGAGTTAATACGTAATGTATAATATTTGAATCCCATTATAATTCTGAAAACAAGGAACATTTTATTACTTTTCTGAAATAAACACATTGTACAATTTGATACTTCAAAAGAAGTAAATCTCTAAATGAAGCAATGCTAAAGATGAGTTGCAAGTACTACGTCAAAAACCACCACACTTCCCATTTTTGCGCCATACCTCAAAAACAAAATTGAAGCCTTGGTTTCCTGATAAATCATTAATATATTTCTGTATAAACTTGCAATGAGTATCTTTAGAGAGGTTGAAAACAGCTCTTCCTCTCTGCATATTGCTGCTGAGTGGAGCTTTAAGAATCAAATACTTATAAGAAAGATTAACAATCCTTAAGGAGCCACTGTCTTAGTCCTGGCATATGTATGTCCCTTGTAACATACCAAGCTAAAAATCATAATAAACTTACATAAATTTGGATTTTTCTAAAAATTTGCGAAGAATTATTTCACAGACACCTGATGAAAGATACAATATATTCAACAGAATCAATGGAAAAAAATATTGATTTTTTTCAGGCAGTTGTCAGTTTTACTCATATGGAAGGCTTGATAATATAAATTGATGATGCAAAAAGTTGACCTAAGATGTTTTCAGTATCAAAAAGAAAATATCAAAGATGTTAATATGAAAATTATTATTAAAAAAATTAAAATAGACACAAAAATGGTATTTTTTTTCCTTAATCAAAAAGTTAACAATAGCCATTAATGGCATTTAAAACACAACACACAAACATATGCCTACCACTGGTGATGGTCATAAAGACTGACACTTTAAAGAGGTCTAGCTAAAGGTATTATTGAATCAGTGTTTAAGCTAATCAACACAATATCAGGTTTAATTATTCCTTAGGGACGAGATGTGTTTTAAAAGTAGACACATTTGCAGCTTCAATCACAATCACACTCCATTCCAAGATCAGTTATGTTTTTAAGCTTCTGCACAGGTTTATCTGGCCTTCTTGGTTACTCCACAACTTTTAAGCCGTGAAGGTCATTTTGGTTATATTTCACTTTATTCTATCAAGAATTTACTAAGCAACTATTTTTCACATACTGTGAAGAACTAAGACATTAAAGCTCTAAGATAACAAGCTGAACTCCGTACGAAACCTACACCAAAATACCTGAAGAGATTGAGCATTTGATTAGGTTTTCACAAGTGTTCTGTTTTCTCTGAAATAAATTACAAGGTGCATTTGAAAAGAAGTGTAATCAGTTTCGGCAGCTATTTTTGCCCCCAATAGTTAAAGGTAAGCTATTACAGTCCTGTCAACACTACTCATAACAGAGATAATTTTTTCCTCTAGTGTTACTAACATGGTAAATATATAATTGTCCTGGTTTGAGCAACAAGGGATTAATTTCTCTTTCAGTAATTTCACTTTTCAGTAAGGTCTCTTCTAATACTGGGGAAAACTGTTTTTTTAGAAGACTCTAGTGTCTGAATTTGTGAAAATATTGGCTGCCATTCTGAGAACTTCTTGCCCCGGTGCCAGACCCCTGAGGCCTTCCCTTTCTCCTGAAGCCAGAATGCTCACAGTCTCCCACATTTGGTGTCCACTGCCAGGAGAGGGTAAATTTACATTAGATATTAGGAAGAAATTTTTCACTCTGAAGGCAGTGAGACACCAGAAGAGGTTGCCCAGAAGCACTCAAGGCCAGGTTAAAGGGGCCTTTGAGCAATCTTGTGTAGTGGGAGGTGTCCCTGCTCATGGCAGGGTGGTTGGAACTAGATGATCTTTAAGGTCTCTTCCAACCCAAACCATTCCATGATTCTAAAGTTTTGCATCAGCCAACCTCATAAAAGCCAAGTTATTAAATTGCTCAGGAACACACTAACACTTACTACTTCTCAAGTGTAATAAATACTTTAAAGAATAACTGTGGAAGGATCACAGGGGGTTACACGGGTGTTCAAACAAGTCCCCAAACGTTTTAGAAAACAGTGACTAATATTAATGTTCTCTATCATCACTTGGACTGAAGGACATACTAGACATCACCTAACATATTACTTAATGAAACACACCTTCAACTATGAATTCAGAGCACATGTGGCAGCATCTTTGCATATGGTATTTAAATACTGAAAGCATGAACAAATGCCAGCGTACCGGGTTAAATTTTGTGGGGATTGGTGTGGTTGATTGGTTTTGGTTTGGTTTTTTTTCCCAGCCTGGTAGAAGATGCAGAGATACTGCTCAATATATACAATAAGAGTCCCGGTTGGTACCATCACCTTAAAACAGTAGTGGTGGTGCAACGTCTCTACCATAAGTCCACATTACATATGACAGTTCAGAGAACAACTCTATGATATGACCTATCTGGTGCTTTTTGTACAATATCAAGACAGACATAAATTCAAGAAGCAGACAAGCTTGAGCATAATAACTAAATCACATGTCCTCCAGAGGTCTCTCCCAGCGTAAATTATTCTATGATTCCAAGAACAAAGAAGCTGAACTGTTTTACTATTAAATAAATTTAAAAGGTAAAAAAAAAATTAAAAAAAGGCTTCTTGAGCAGATAGACCACTGACTGTGTTCTGTTGTAGCCCAACCACAGCAACAAAAGGTGGCAACAACTGCATGGTTCCAAGAGAAAGAATTTGATTTATGGGTTCAAAGAATGCATCTCACCAAGGCATCAATTACCCTTGGTGTAAGATCTGAAAGAAGTCCTTAACATGCCAGCAAGGTAAAGATTAAGAAATAATTGAAAAGGGAACGCCATTTGCAGAAATTGCAAATTTCAGGTTTCTGGCCAGTTGTAGCACTGATACCATAACTGTACAGAATACCAATATACTTGTATGACTAGCATTAATATATAGCCTTTGGCAGTTACTGCCATTATCTTTACTATGATGGATGCAGTGAAGAAAATTCTGAATACAGCTTCTCACACACACACACAAAAAATGCTCATTATTGAGATGTGTATATGGAGGTTTACCAATACTACCATAAAGAACTGCAAGGATTTTTTTTTTCTTAAAGCAGACTACAGGAAGTCCTAGTATTCTACATCAAAACATTAAGAAAATACCCTCCTTAATCCTTTTAGTTGTGAAGAAACTATTTCATTACTCTTGTGGTGTTTTTAAAGGACTGCTTTATTATCATTTTGCTCTCAGAAAGCCCGCTAGTAAGTATACAGTTCAAATTAAAGCACCACAAATTACTGCTGAGCAGCTGTATCTGTATTTGATGTTCAGTGTTTCACATTACAGTAGATATACATCATAAGATTTACCTTTCCATCATGCAAGTTGCTTTTAAAAACATGAAAATTAGAATTTCTACTTATGCTCAAGCATGCTTAAAAAAATTTAGTAAGGCAGAGGCCAAATGCACCTAGTCCATTATTACATTATTATCTGGTTTCAAAAATTCACCAATTGACACTTAAAAAAATTATGCAAGAAATCTTAAGGGTACTATTTGTTCTGATATAAGTTCTCTGCTTCCAAATATGTCCAACTTAAGGATTCCTAAAACACAGACTGTTGGCTGTTTCTTGCTATATTACTGTATTTCATAGCCCCTGTCAGATCTGCATTTTGTTAATATGTCTAATCACTCTTGTACCTATTTATAATATTATTGGTATCTATGATAAAACAGAACAATGGCATTCCATAATCTAACTATCAATCATGAAAAATACTTTTTTTTTTTTCAAACTTACTTCCTGAAATTTTATTTTATATGCCACTGTTCTTTATTTCTGAGAAACACAGTTGTTCATTTTCTTCAGGCCCTTCAACACCTTTTTTTTTTTTAATACACTTCTTTCTTCTCTGCCTCCAGTATCTTGAATATTTAACAGCTTCTTCCATGCAAGCTGTTCCATACCTTTGATCATGCTTCTTACCTTTCTCTGTATTTTTTTTTCCTACTTTTTGTATACAATATGTAAGTCTAACATACAATATTTAAAATTGTTTATCAAGCATGGATTGACACTGCAGTTTAACCATTATTTTTCTTGTAGTTTAATCATTATTTTTCCTGGCCCTTTTTTCTTCTAAAGGCGTGATTTTCTAAATAACAGAGTAGAATTAACTGTTTTTCTTTCTTTTTCATTGCAAATACATATTAAATTAACAAATAAACATAATTTTCTCTACTTTTTCTAATTAAAATTTTCACTAATTCTTTTCCTAAAGAAACAAAAAAGATTATGAAAGCACTAAATGGCAATGAATTGCAAATTTGAATTTCAAAATAGTGTTTAAGTGAAAGACAGAAGGCACAAGGAATACTCCTCTTAAATCTATATTCTAAAAGCGACCAAACTGTTGAGAACATCAACTTTTCAAAATCTGAACTTGCCATTTTGTAATAATAATTTTGAGGGGTTTTTTATAAAATCAAGTGCTTCCTGCTTCTATTCTGTGTGCTGTCTAAAAGTAGGCATACATGCTTTAACAAATGTGGAGAAGGAATGCATCAAGAAAAAACTCTCCCAGGAAGATCTGGCAAACGCATTTCCTTGTCTTCAAGCCGCAATCTGATTCTATAGGGTCCACTGTTCTGGTCAGATGACAAACTCTTGGAAGACATCATGATACTCCCAGGAACATTTCAACAGGTGCCAAAAACTTGTGGAAAAATAGAAGTATTTCCTTACATCTTTAATGTAGAGAACGTATTCTAGTATTTTAGTTGATGCTGTTGAGATAGCTTTCAGTGATGTCTTTTCCATGAAAAAGCATTACACTCCTGGACTCATTGTAGGAATCAGTACAGGACTGAAATAAACCTCCATCTCTGGAAAATGTTTTGCTACTGCTATAGCAAGTTTGTTTGGTTGGTTTAATACAGCTTTTCTGTAAAGGAGAAGCCCAGTTATCTTCTGGACAAACTGCACACCCTGACACCCCAAGTCTTCACCTGCTACAGCACATAAAAACCACTATCTCATTCCCACTTATATTCCATTCTCCAAAGGAATTTCTAGTCCTATACCAATATTCTTCTTGAATAAGCATCTATCTTGGCTCCAGGTTACTAAAAGTCATCACTGGGTCCTGTATAATGGTGGCTGCCTGATGAAGATAAATGTTTCCTTACAGAGATGCCACCTAAAATGCTACTAAAGAGGCAACAGCTGTTGAGATTACATAGTTAAACTCTTTTACATGCTACATCATTTTTTACAAGAAAGGCATTTCTTGTTTTTAGGCACTTGTGGCAAGAGGACTGGAAGAAATTTATCTTACACAACTCCATCAAGAACTGAAGACACAGACCAACTCTCCTCCGAATCAATTAGTCAATCCTCACTTTTCTCAACACCGGACCACTCAAAATACAAATATTTGGAATGTTCCACCCCAAACAGCTTCCACATGGAAGTATCCACTATAACTAAAATTCTGTCCAGACCAAACAGCCAGCAGCAGTTGCTGTTTTTCCCTAGTGCACACTTGAAATCTATTAACAAGCCAGGCCTCAAATGTCTGACAAGAGAAAGTTAATGTCTTTTAACTCAGAAGACTCAATGCATCTTGCTTCTTGACAAGATGACCTTACCAGCAGTTTAAAGAGAATTTAATGCTGTAATTTCATTCTCACAGATACATTTTACAGGTTTTTTCTTACAGATCTACAAGAATATTAATGAACTTAAACTGTACCAAATCAAATGTTTTGATCCTATGTGACAGTATAAAGTTAAGTCTTACAAATCAAATACACTGGAGAAAAAAAAAAAAAAAGAATGGAGATGACATCAGATTAGTCACAACTGCACAACTAATGCTATTGTACTGCTGATAGTAGCCTGGCATTACTACAGGAGTTCAGCTTTCCGTATTGTATTCTTTTGTCGACTTATGCTCAAGTTCAAAACCACTGCACTGGTGAGTGCCATGTTCAAAAATTTTTTAACTCAAAGTTTCACTGACCTTTTATTTTGGAAATGGGTTACTTTTTTGCTAAAATATCTAATTAGTATTTAGGATGCACATTTTCGTCAGAGTTGAAAATTCTAGCCTAAATATTTAATGGGGTTCTCACGCAGTCTTTCAGTTAATCAAATGAAACATCTTAATTCTAGCTTCCTTTTGACAAATAGTTTTCAAAAAGAAAGTATCATCTCATATCTGACAAAAAGCAAAATATTCTTCAAAAAATTTCACATTTTGAAGCATCAAACTTATCGACATTTTATTAGAAATATCTTTTTCCTATAAAGTATAAAACACTACTTATTTTAAGGAATGCTATTCAATGAAACATGCTGCAGAGCAACAGCTTGGACTGCATAGCAGCTGAAGTATTCTGCAGCTAAAGGTAAAGATCGAACTCCTTGCCACAAAACGATTGCAGTATTTGGGTGCTTTAAGCTCAGAAGCCAATATATAAACCACTCATAAATTCTTTTATACTTTAATCTGCCATTTTGGAAATAGACAGTATGTTCCAGCCAGGCTAAAAATCCTAATGACTTGTCATAAGCACGGTATCACTTCAAACATCTACTCAAGGTCATTTGCATTTCACTGTCTGGTCAAGGTACAAGTGTTTCTTCCAAAAGAACTTCCTGATTTTTAAACAAATTGAGTCAATTCCAAATGGTTATTTCAGATACTTGTTATTATTTTTAGTCCACTTTTAGTGATTTTTGTCTTACTGTCCTTTCATGTTTCTTGCTATTGATGCAGAAAAATGTTCACAGATGGGGAATGGTGACTGCACAGAAAGCAATAGAGGGCACAAAATGCAACTGAAGGAGTAAATTCTGTATATTCAATTCTCAGCATTTTAGGTATTACATCAAGTGGTGCCAACGTCCTTTTAAATGAAATATTACTATAGTAATAGCATTTCTCAAAACTAGATTAATAAATAAAGTACTTATGCCTGATAGCTAGGAATATTCAAATCAGATTATTTCTAAATGTGTGAAAAAAGACATAACATCTTTTTGAGATTTAGAAGAGAAAGATCCACACAGGATTTAAATTACAAAATTATAGCATTTGAAAGGCAACAACCAGCCCCAACTGGAAAACCCCATAACAGTTCTAAGTGATATAACACCTAACCATAAACAAAATAGAACAAATTATTCCTTGAAACTAAGTACTGCTCTAAGAATATTTGCGTGTCTCCAATTTGACAATTTTATGTGCAAGAACACTACGCACATCTCACACATTATTTTATTTTTCCTTAGAAAGACATGTTCCACCATAGCTTTCAAATCTTAAAAATAATATGTTGATAGAAACTGTCTAGATTTCACTAACAATAAAAGTACAATCACTGCAGAGTCTAGTATCAAGTATCAGTTGAACCAAACATTTTACTTGACAAGAAATATTACAGAAGCTCATCACAGTACCTTGTCTACATGGAAAATTAAATCCAGTTCACAGACATTTTCAAAACATTTGTCTAGTGTTTCGACAAATACCTGCAAAGAGGAAAAAAAAAGCTGGATGTCAAGCTTTAACAGAAACTCAATAATTCCATTAGGTGTGAGGTTTAACAAAAGCAAATACAGAAAATAAACACTGGGCAGATTTTAAGGCAATAAAAGCATCTACAGAAATGTGGTTAACATTATTATGCCAACAGTATGTTATTTGTAGAGGGCAAAACTATATGCACAAGTCACTTTATGTTCTAACTCTGCTAAAAGTTACACAGCACACAGTTTTAAACTACAGTTGTATCTTAGGAAAAAAAAAAATATCTATGCTTCAATTTTCCAAGCTGTGATTCAAAGTGTTTCTTCTCATTTCATTAGAACTCAATTATTAAGCAACAATTGGCTAATTTTTTATTCTTATTAATTGTAACAATTACTACATTGCAGGCATCTGACAGTTAACCAGACTACTGTTAACTTTGCCACACAGAGGCACGTGTGCAATGCATACTGTCAGCATCACGCAAGTTTGTCAGCATTATGGCTTCCAGCAACAGTACAGCAGCTTTCAACTCGTTTAGACCTGCTGAATTCAGGATGGACCGAGGAAAAAGGTAGCTGTCTTAATGTCCCACCTGCTGATTCTGTCAGGCGTACCACCACATAAATTTAGAAAAGTCTAGCAGTTTGTACCAAGGCAAATAGCTCCTCCGTGAATCTAGAATGTAAGTGCACAAAGCAGAAAAATCCAACCAACTCCTGAAGTCCAGCCACTGATGGTGTCTGCTGGATATGGACTGTACATTACCCTGCTCTGGCTACCGCTGTAACAGATTCCTTGGTATTCATGTTAGCCAGTTTTGGTACACTAAGAGCATCCCAGCCCCCAGTTAGGCCAGACAATGAAAAGATGACTGTACTTGCACTCCCGAAGCTCCTGAATGCCAATCACCATGTGCCTGTGGCAAGTGCTGACAAAGACTCTAGTTTTGGAAAAGCATAAGCACAGTGCCCTTTATGCAAGGGATAACTCCTATTGACTTTGATGAGATGTGTCAAGACCTCTAAGTTAAACATACGCTTAAGTTTGAGAGCTTAGGGTCCTCAAAATTAAAAAGAGTTTCTGTAAAAATTTACAGATCATTTACTAATGACTAGTAAAAAAGCTGAAACTTGTGGGAAATTCTAATCTCAGTTTTATGTTTCAAGGCCATTTTGTCAAATATGCACTTAATATTATTAAGTTGTCAGTATATGTAATTTTTTTTTTGCCATCTCAAACTCAAACCCTAAAGCAGCAATATGGGAGAAGTTAAACACCTGGTTTTGATTCTCTCTCTTTTCAACATGGTTTACTCATCCCATCTTAGTTTTTGAGAGAAACCAGATTTCAAAATACCTAGGCACAGAGCAATAGTAATGAGAAATCATGTTCTGCTGACAAAAACTAAGTGGATAAAAGGCCTGCTTCTATAGATACATATTTATGTTTACAGACCACTGAAACAGGTCTACTTGACATTAGCCATTTCCAGTCATCTACCTTGCATATCAAGAAAGATTACTCTTCCGTCTGAATCTCTGATCTCAGATCCTGCTAACACTATAGAACAGAAGAGGATCACACTCTACTGTTGCTATTACTATCAGTCACCATTTTAAAGCCAAACTACATCTAACTGATGTTCCATGAGTTTAGAAAAAGGATGATTCTTTAACACCAAAATAACTTAAACTAGGAACAGAAAGCATTTTCACAGGCAGACTCAAGACAGTAAGGTTCAGTGACAACAGCTAAATAAGTAAATGAATACACTTATGTTAAATTATACTGAAACTAGGCAAAGCAGATTTTTTTTTTCTTCAAGTACTTGTTAATCTTTTGTGATAATAACAGCCTCCTATATAGAAGGGAGGCAAGTAAACAAAAAAACTTATATGTTAAGCAGAACAAACTACACAATTCACAACTATGTGCAGCAAGACAAATGACCAAAGATGTTCTCTTACTTTCCTTGTACCTTAGGAGAATGTGGTTACAAGGACAGTGCTGTTTGATATTAGCTGCAGGAAGAAGATAGGAAATAGTGTGTAAATGTAACCTTTATCCAAAGGTTTCAGTTATAAGCACTAACAGCTGGACACTATTTTTGAAAGAAAAGAAAATATTCCTCATATACATCACCATGTTTGCACATGAATTCATGTACTGACCTTGAGATCCAACTAGTTTCTTGGAAAACAAAGGAACATGTTAAAAACAAACACAACTCAAATATCCTCAGAAAGGCCCCCACAGGTAAGTGTTTTTAGTAGCAGGACCTACACCCACACATGAACAACACATAAGTTTTATTTTTGTGTCCTTCTTCCATATAGCAACACTTGGTTACAATGGTTACTTTTAAACTTTCACCCATTACATAGTGACAACACCGCACATTGAATGAAATCACAGATCTCTCCCTGCAACCCATGACCAGTAATGCACACAAATATTTTTTAATCTAATGGAAATCACCTGGCACTGGTATTCTTCACAGAGATTTTTCACTGGCTAAGGATTTCTCATGGAAACTTTCTCAGTCTTCCACTCAGAACACAGAGTTCACTCACAGTAACACCAGCACTGTGACAAGGTACGTATCTGTTACAAATAACTGGTCTTTAAAAGCATTAGTCTACAAGGTAAGCTACATTTTCTACACTAACATTCCTTGACCTATTTTAAGACACTTCAAATAATCAATGCAGTAAATAAAACTAGAGCCGCTTTCATCATAATTGTAGTTGACAGTCTAAGGAATTGCACACTATGGAAAGCAGTGCTTAAATTCTAAGCACTTCAGTAATTACTTCAGATGCTGCAGACTGGTAGCTCAAAATAACCAGAAGAGAAAACGCATCAATTGTTTCAGGACACACACACCACACATCAGTTGAAATGCACCTTGTGACATTATTGGAAAAGAAATATAAATAAATGAGTCAAATTGCAGGAAAATAAGGATGCATGTACAATGAGTTACTAGCTCCCCCTTGTGCTTCATTTTTGAAATTATAATCTTTCACCAGTCAAAGAAAAACCCATGCACATCTCCACATAAACAGCAAAAAGAAAAAAAAAAAAAAAAGGAAAACCCCACACCTTTCTTTATTAAACCATATTCGCTACAAAAGCCAGATACACAACTGGAGAGTAAAGTATATGAATCAAAATACCATATTGTTATTGGATATAAACAAGCCAGGAGCTCCCTATCCTCAGTAATATGTCAAAGCATAAAACACCACCTTTACCATAAAGGCCTCATTTTTTGATCAGGCAAATAAGACAATAAAGGACTAAAACATATATTAATAGTGGGAAGATAACAAGGCTAGCAGAAAAATCAGGACACGTAATCAATTACATGCATCTGATGCTAGATAATGTCAAATACTAACAAAAGCAGGTACAAAAAATAAGTAAAAACAACAGGAGTAACTCATACCAAGAATATCCCATCCTTTTCCTAGGCTAAACAGCAATGGCAAACCTTAAGACAGAATTAATTCAATCTGCCCATGGACAGCCCTCTCCTTCACTGCTTTTGACTGTTCAAATGCTACTTGAGACTCCAACTAGAACATAATAGTCTGATTATACACCAGTTCTCCATAGACAAGACCGGTTTCTCTTCTGCTTTAAGAGCTTTAATAAGTCATCATTCATGTATCATTGCAAGCATATGAAATCAACTACATTGTTTCCACAGCCTTTCTAATTCATAAATCCTTGGCGCAACTGCTGCATTTTCCCCACAGTTGTACTGACATCCCAGTTTTCTTTCAATATTTTTTTTTAAACTAGTCATGGCTTATACAAAGAATGCCAAGATTACCATGAAAGGGAAAGACTGTACAAGTCCTGCTGATTAGCCAAAACAGAAGTGTGCTAGGTCTTTCAAGCAGACCTGCCAATAGACTTAACTGCATTACCAATATGGCTTTTTAGGTCAAAATGTTCTTTTTCTTTTTTATTCTTTATTCCTGCCCTTTACTTTCCACCCAACTCTAAAACTAACAGTGTTAACTTAGAATTATTCAGGTATTTTTTCTGCCAAAATAGGTATCCCAAGTCTTACGCCTCTCCCTTTTTTATTTAATTAGCATAAAAGCATCTCTGGTTAGGATGATTTATCTTTAAGAACTGAGAAAAACACCTTTCATTGACTGCACTGCATCTCCCATATGCATCTTACCGAACAACACTATCTTGCAATGCTATATACAATGTTTCACAGAAGATTGACCTCACAGATTTAGCTTCTTACTGAGTCAGTATGTCTTAGAAGTACAGCAATGGGCTAAAATCCTCAAAAATGCTTAGAGTTGAATGGGCTTTTATGTCCATAAGATAGTTAGGTACCATTGTAAATGTCACTCAATTTTTCCTCATGGCAGTCTATTGCTACTTTTATTTTCTTATGTACTCTATTTCCATGCACTATAACCTTACACTTCACAAGCTAATCAGAAGAGGCGAAAATAGCTACAACTCATGACATAATTTACACTGAATCCAAATTGACTGCAAAACCTACGCATAGAACAGGTACTGACCTAGCTCCCAAAACCAGTAACAGAACCTTCTGTTTGTAAAAAAAACCAAACAAAAACAAACAAACAAAACAAAAACCACACAAAGAAAATTGACAAAAATTAAAAGTATGCATTTGCCTGAGCTGTTCCAACACATCTAGTTGGAACACAGTATAAAATCTGAAGGAGAGTCTATGATTTGCAGCATTAAGCCTGAGCCAAGAAGACTTACCTGTGAAATAGCTCTGACCTAATGGCCTGAATGTGTAAGTGGCCTTCACAGAAGGTACCTTAAGTATTACAACAAAACCTTTATGCTGAAAAGAACTACAGACTGCCACGTGTAATCTAATGTACTATAGATTTACTGTTTACAAGACAGAAAACTCTTAAGTGCTAGACTGAGTTCTGGGTTCATTTCACCAGTTTATTTTCATGAGATCATAAAGAACTACTTATTTAAACAATTCAGTGTACATATGATTAATAACAAACTCCAGATGACTTACTCTTACCTGTGCTATGGTTAACAAAGATGTACAAAAATGGTTCAGCACTTCTCAACAAAAAACAGACAAAGTTTATTTGCCTGAGTAGATGTGTATGTGTATATGTTGCCAGTCTGCATTGCAGGTGGGGCTGACACGTAATAATAAACATTCTGAGGGCACTTTTCCAATGTAAGATACATTTAATTCTGATTACTATTGCTAAGAGGATTAAACAGATCCTTTTTGTGAGCCAGACTGGAAACTAAAAATGTTTAATTAATCTCTGTATGCTTTCTCCTATAATTAAATGGTTGAATTACAATGATCTAGAGAAATGGGAATACTAAAAAAGCTGCAGGTACTGTGGTGAGACTGTATTTATAAACAAAATCATACAGGTCAGGAAAATGTAAAGTATTTCTATACATAGAAATAGTATTTCTATTATTTCTGCTTCCCTCCAGTAATTATACTGGCAAAACCAGTAACTAGCAGTAATTAAACACTGGGGCATAGTGGAAAAGATGTGAAATAAAAAAAACCTGAGAGACTGAAATCCATCAAAGTACTTCTGGCACAAGAAGCAATACAATTTAGAGGAAAGTTTAAGATCTCCCTAATTCAGAGAGTTTGAGGGCTATGCAAATATAGGTGGTAGTAGAAAGTTCAAGCAATTTGCTTCAACACCTTCAAGTAAAATTTAGGTTACACTGTGTAATTGGAAATAACCAAGGCTACTGATGTGACATTTTTAACATCCCATAATGAAAAAAATCTTAGTTGAATTGAATAGTGGCCCTGCAAAAAATAACAGATCAATCTGATTGACCTAGATAATCTTTCCTATCCTTATTATCTGATTAAACATAAGACACTTATAATACCCACTTTATCTGAAAAACATCCCTAAGTCACATGAAACTTTAACATGCTTCTTTTCTCAGTTCATAAATATTTTAGCACTTCCAAGTAAGGAGACACACTGAGCAACAAGCAGCTCTGCCCAATGAACTGCTAAGAACAGATAAGGCCATTGTGTACCACAGTCAGCAACTTGCGCTGTTCAGCTATTGCAGAATGTTTCTATGACCAAAGATGACATCAGAATCTAGAAACGGAGCTCCCTTCCCTGCTACCCACACAGCCACTCAGAAAGACAATTTGGATCTACTGTCCAGAAGAGTATTAAACACTGAAGAGCTGTTCTGAACACTAGGAGGTGACTGTGAGAACCTATTTAGCTCCAAGAAAGGTCTGCAGGGGACGGTGAGGCCTTTAGGGCTCACAGTGCTTTCCGCAGTGAAATGATCAATAGATACAGGCCTATGACTCAGGATACCACAGATTTTACTTATGTAATAAATCTTTTCTCTTGATGTGCAAGCTTTTGAAAGGCTTAATAGTAAGAGAATCATGCATATATGTATCCGAGACCCACTTTATGTAATGACATACATCACTACATGGCGTGAAACTGTTTTTTGCCACATCTGACTACACTAACAATCATGAGTGAAATTGTTTATGTGCAAATTTTAGGTTGAAAAACCATTGGTGTAATCAGAGTTCTCTTCATATAAGAGTGTTCATATTACCAGACATGATTTTGTTGCTCAGTTGATACAGACATATTTAACAGGTTACATCATACATGCTGTATTGGGAGCCTTGAAGAAGACATTGTATTCAAGGAATTAGTTATCTTGAACAGGCCACGTCTGCTCTACTGGACTCAAGAAGCCTGTATCTTATTAATGTAATCTATAATTTATGTCTTTAGGAAATGTAACCTAGGTGGATCAAGGAGTGGAACGTATTGATCCTGACCAAAAGACCGTTGCATCTTTAGGAGTTAATGATCCACATAACATTTGACCTGAGTAGGAACAGGCCCGTGCTGTGCTGCACAAACTCCCTGGCTGAAGGATGAACTCAGCCAGCTCACTGTGAGGAGCCTGCAAGCTCCATCAGTACCAATCACCACTTGGTACTGGTGATTAAGCCACCTACATGGCCTTGCCTGTACCTCAAAGTGCAGCAAGAAGTTCTCCTGAGAACATTCTTTAGGGATAGAGCTGTTTTCTTGTGAGGAAATTATGTATTAGCTTAAAGGTCAAAAATGGGAGAGCTTTCCTCTGTGGATAGAACCTGTTCTGCACAGTGCACTGTGGGAAAATCCACCTGGGCTCCACTGGATGCTGCATGAACACAGGATGCCCAGCATCTGAAGGGGTGTAAGATTTTTACATTCCTCTTATTCTCTTTTGTTAAATAGTTATCCTATTAAGCCATTTTTTTGTCAAGCCTTTCTTTTTGAGATCCAGAAAGAACCTGTACCATCTCTCCCCATCCACCCCCTCCAGTGGCGAACACATGCCTAAGGCAGCTTTTACACTCATTTTCTAAGGTATATCTGAGCAAAAGCTCATAAGCCACAAGAAAAGTTTCATCCAAAGAGGTTTTGGATATGTTAATCCATTGCATATTTGTAGCGAATACATATATATGTGTGTGTGTGTCTATGTGTGTATATATACACACAGAGCTTTACATAGAAAGGTTCTCATAATCTAAACTTGTCTAGCGAACATTTCAACTGCACCATTTTTACCTGCAGCCAAAACAAGGCGTTGAAAAGCTGCAGCAAAACACAGCTGCTGATTGTTCAGTAGGTTCCAAACAAACTGTTCCCTTGCTTTCTCATCAACTTGGGAAACAACTTTCAGCGTCCAGAAAACTGCAAACAATCTAAAAGTAATTCTCAGTACTTTGGGTGTGTTCACAGTATGAAAGCCACCTTCACTTCCAATTATTACAGAAAAAGACACAGCTAAATATTGAACTTGTAACGTACTTAGAAGTACAACTTCACTTATTAAAAAAAAATGCAGCAAAAAAAACTTACTTGTATGAGGTCTAAAATGCCAAGCTCGCTTTCTGAAGAATCAACACAGAAGACAAAATACAAGGTAGCATAGTGCCGGTAAATTAGTTTGTTATCAGATCCACCTATTAACCTAAACATGAAAGAAAACATGAAAGTTTAGTTAGCATCTCAGGATAAGCTAAGCAAATCCTCGCAGTTATTTCAGTTAATAGGAGACCTATTGTTAATGGCTGGCTGAAGCTTTCCCAAATGCAACTATACCACAACTTTTATTTTGTGATATAATTAGAATGGAGAATACTAAGTACCAAACCAAGTTACATTTACCACACAGGCACAGTTATTGTTATCCATATGGATAATAATTACATCAACATATGCAACTTTTTATTAGTATCAATTCAAACAGATCATGCAGCTTCATCAACAAATAGGTATTAAATGTACTGCCGTTACACATTAGTGTACACACTGTACAGGGATTAATCTGCTTTACAGATTAACAGAGTATGGCTGTGAATCCTTCCCTGCCCTTCTCAGAGGGGTATCAACAGAAAAAGAAAGCTATAATGCAGACTGGCACTTGGATTATGGGAAAAGCCTTAAATCGGGTTTATGGTCCACTTGGTAACCATGTAAAACACCGTGCTACAAAATGTTTGATACCTCGAGAAATAAGACTGTACTACAACCAATAGCTTGTGATGCAATGTTAAAGTCACAGAAGCAATTAAATTTTTATGGACTCGCTATTCATCAAGTTACTGAACAAGAAAGAGGTCAAAACAGGTATTTCCTTCCACTCTTCTGTTATAGCCTTTGCAAAGAAAGTACATAAATCATAAAAAGAGATGTTCTTGGGATCACTGATCTTTGCTGTGAGCAGCAGGAGGCCCACTCAAATAGAAATGAAAATATTTTGTAGCCTGAACCTACGTGGCTACAAACATCATAATTCTCCCTTTATTCTGTACTAGAACTGAATCACCTTTTTGGTGTATCATAATTTATCCCTTTAATTTCTGCCTTTAATATAGGGAGAGTATACATTGATAAATAAAAAAAATGGGAAATCTTTCAGGTCACTTTTGCTTAAGTACCTTGCTTTGCATTGATGCTTGGGTGGGGGGAGGAAGAACTCTTTGTTCCTCAAGAGCAGGAACAGCGTTTAAGAAATATCAGACAAAATATTACAAACAAATGTGAAAGTGGAAAGAAATGGCAATTAAACTTTCCTCTTTTGTGCTTTATTTACCCAATTCTTTCAATTACTTTAGTACCCTGAGTCAGTATATATAAACTGTTGAGGCCTTTGGTTAAACTGCAACCTATAAAGTGATCCCTGTCTTGAAAAAAAAAAAAAACTGAAAAAAATATACTGAAACGGTAACTGAGCAGTAGGAAGAAAGTCAGAATTATGTCCCCTGTCTTAGTTTCTTTTTGTTGCACAGTTGTGATTTTTTTAAAAGGCTCTAAACGGCTTCTTTGACTTACAGTATTCAACCCAGCATGCTTCCAGCTTGAAATCATCTCCAAGAACCTAATAGAATCACCAGTTAAGTAGTTGGAAGAGAACAATTTTAGTTTAAAAAATAATAAAAAAATCACGAATCATCTTGATCAGGAAAAAGACATCATAGCTGACAAAATACAGAGAGGCATTTAACTGACTCTGCACACAGAAAATTAAGGCATTAACATACTAACTTTCAGTAATCAGAAATTTCCATAATTACAGTATTTAATAGGCTGTGACAATCCCTATGTTTAAACTGGAGACCATGAGCTTACTCCACCAATTATGATCCCTTTTCCTAGAAGGTGGCTTTGTAACTATTTACTCTTGATGACTAATATCGCAAAATAAAACACTTTTCCGTTTCAGAATTTCTTCTTTTCAACTAAAGCAAGACCACGTTAAAAACAACCAACCAAGATGATTCAAGAAAGAATCTAGAGACAGAAGACATTAAGTCTGGCTTTCCTCCTACCTTGCTCTATCTATATTAATAAAATATCTGTTGAAACTGCAATAGTTAGCACATTTAAAACCTATTTTTTTTCTTCCTAGCTTATACAGCAAGCCTGACCCCTGACAAAAAGGCAAAAGGAATCCTACTGTCAGGGGCTGTCCACTCAAACTTTAGGAGCTCAAGCCAAATCAAATATTTCAATTTTCTCAATGGGTATGGCAAATGCCAATGCCTCTTCAAATGAGGCCAGAAATCTTTAGCTTGATTATAAGGAAACTGGTTAGGTACAATCTGCCTGTTTCTTCCCCATTTATGTCTGAAACAATTATAGCAGTAGATATTACTTATTTCAAACTTGATACTTACAATCCTCCTTCTAGGAAATTACAGACATTTTCATCACGTTTTGATACTAAATGGAAAGTTTCTCGGATAATTTGTTGCTGTGTATCTTCACTCTATAAAAGAAAACATATTTTGCTATCAAATTAAAATGGATTAATTAACAATGCATAGCACACACAACTAAGAAATAGAACACAAAGTATATCAGCACACACAAACTATCTACTTCAGAAGCCCTAAATCTGCCAATTAACAAGCAGCATACTATTTGTGCCATTTCAACACAAAAAGACATTTTTACAAGTTAAGTTGCAGAATACATTACTGAGAAAGAACTGTGAAAACAGTGACTGGTTTTAAGAAACTGCTAAAAAAAAAAAAACCACATCAAAAAATAGCTTCTTCAAGTAAACAGGAAATCTTCTCAAGTATTCTGAATTTTCTGTATTTCCACCATAGCCTGAACATGCTTTGAAACGACTTTCACCCGTGAACAGGGCAGGGAAACAGTCTCAAAATCTTGAAGGGAGTGGGGAAGCTAGAAATCCCACAATACATAACTCTTTCAGAAATACCTTAAAATGCAACAGCATCATGAGTAACAGCTTCTTCTAAGCCATTAGATTTCCTTCTAGCAGATCAGAAACATCACTTCCAAGTCTGAATTTGCTTGACTCTTCTGGAGTCCCCACTGTGACTCCATCATTCCTGCACACTTACTTTTGCTACCCTTCTGTAAGAGCAGCATTTTTAACAAGTCTGTTCTTTCATAATAAAGAAAACGCAGATACAATTCCTAAAATCCTGCATTTTTTTTACTGCACAGAACCCTAAAGTTATCAAGCACAGATAGCCCCCATCCCTGCCCAAGCATTTAAGTCTGCATTTTAAATCGTTATATGAACTAACACTCTAAGCAAAACTGGTATGTATCTTAAAAGCATTTTCAGCTAGAACCCTGCATAACTGCTAAGCAAAGCAAGCCTGGCATTGGTGTGGTTCACATTCATCACCTTAAATTCACGTGTTGTTTTACAGAAAACCTCTAGAATCCACAAAGCCATCAGCAAACGGCTCCAGAAGAAGTAATTGTTCCATAAAACACAGAACAAGAAAATGCAGGTTCCTCTGCTTCTATAGTTTGTGTTCCTTAAATTGTGCCTGCCTTACCCTGCTGCAGTTATGTCAGTTACTTCCACCACATTTTCCTTGGTAGTAGAAAATAGACAATCTTTTTTCCTTAAGAAATTGAGATACCGAGAATTTAAAATAACTTTTGTTTTCAGAATCTGCCCCTATTCAAAAAGTTGTTCA
>KZ505676.1:787270-798795 GCA_002844005.1 Limosa lapponica baueri
GGCGTGTGCGGTGACGGGCGGGCGCGCTGGCCAATCGGCGGCGGAAGCGGGTGGCTCTGGCCAATGAGGGGGCGGGTGGGCGGCCCTAACGCATGCCCTTCCCCCGCAGTTGACATCCTGCTGAAGGCCGTGGGCGACACCCCCATCATGAAGACCAAGAAGTGGGCCGTGGAGCGGACCCGGACCATCCAAGGCCTCGTTGACTTCATCAAGAAGTTCCTCAAGCTCATGGCCTCCGAGCAGCTGGTAGGGGCGGGTGTACCTGGTGGCCCGCCTGGCCTGTCCCGAAGTACCCTGCGGGAGGCCAGGAGCCAGCCATGACAGGGAGCTCTGCTCACCCTAGGTCCAAGCTGTGACACCTTGCTGGGAGATTCTTTGAATCTAGGCTATGGCTTTTAGCAGGAAACTTGGCATAGGGGCACTAGTAAAACTATTCAAAGTACACATCTGTCATGGTTTAACCCCAGCCGGCAACTAGAACCATGCAGCTGGTAGCTCACACCCTCTCTTCTCCTTTCACACCCCCTCCTCCCACCTCACATCCCCCCCCTCAAAAGGGTGGGGAGAAGAGGGAAGAAAGGAGGAAAAAGGGAGGAAAAAAAAAGCCTTGTGGGTGTAGGTAAAGACAGTTTACTCGAAACAATAACAGAAAAGGAAAAATAATGACATGGTTCACTCTCACTGCCTGGTGAATTGGCCCATCCTGAGCAGTGATTGCTGTCCCCCCCCTATTCCCCATACATCTATGGTATGGAATATTTCATTGGTCATTCAATCCTTCTGTCATTGCTTCTATGGGAAGCTGAAAAAAGTGCTTGAATGGTGCAAACATCACTTAGCAACAACTAAAACCAATCGGTATTATTGACATTCCTTTCACAGCAGGCACTAGAGAGAAAACTCATTCTTTCCCAGCTGAAACTAGGGCAACACCGCAGTCTAACATTGAGATGAGCTGTAGTGGTGTGGTTTAAATGTGCTTGGGTGCTCAGCTCCAGCCTTTGGGCTTTTTGCAGTGTCTTGATTTCTTCTTGTCTGATGCTGATATGCAGAGCTGTGTGCGTGTTGTGCAGTGATGCATTTCACTGAAAGGTTCATATGCACTGTGTAACTGTAGAAGTCGGGTAGGCAGAAGTAATATTTGTGAAAAAGGCTAAAGGGTTTGGGGTTGGCTTTCTGAACAATAATGTCTGTTTCCTTCAGAACTTCCCAGACAGTTTAGTTACTGTCCTAGGAGTGATTTATCTTTTAAAATGGATAGCTTGGAAATGTTCACAGTTTGGCAGCACATTACTGCCTTCACTGTTCCTTCCTGGGAGGCCCAAGTGGCCTTCTGATAACATTGGAAGAGCTGGAACAGATTCAGAAATATGGTTGTAGTAATTTTGCGATTAGCAGTAAACTCTTAAATGAAACCTTGGAGTGCATGGTTATTAAGATATAAACTTAAAGCTAGACTCATTAAAACAGTCAAACGTGTAGCTGAAGTGTAGATGAAATCGCTCTGCTCTTGGTCTGGAGGCTCTTATTTAAGCATATAGTCATAAACAGTTCCACTAGCCATCTCTTTCACTGGGAAATCGTGAAGGGTTTCTTTTTCCCAGGGCTAATATCTCAAAGAGGAGTAACAGTTCGGGTATTTACTGTTCATGGGTATTCTCAACAGTTTGATTAACTAGCTGCCATCTCAGTGAGTCAGGAAAAAAAATACAGGAGCATGGAGTCATCAACTGTGATTTAAGCTTAAGGTTATACTTCAGGAACAAAGCCATGGGAGTTTTATAACACTTATTTGGAAATAGCACATAATACCCTACTTCATATTGCCATCTCACACTGCAGATCCCAAGGCCCTTGTTGACATTATGGACAGGCTACTGTATGCATATATATGTTTGGAGCAGGAAGTGAGAAAGAACAAAAGAATCCTTATTTCTATGGCTGCTGTTCTAATTGAACAAATTTGAAATAGCGGGAATAGTTTGGGTACTTGAAAGAAGAGCAAGAACTAAACCAGTGAGTTTACTTCGTGCTGCTGTATGGCAGACTAATGGGCCAACTTGCAGGAGAAGGCAGTCAGCATGGTTGCTGTGGCTTAGTCCGGTTGGCCAGTCAGAGGTGACTCCCAGAAGTTATGTTACCCTTCCGCACTGAAGTGAAAATGCTACTTCGTGGCATTTTGGTGTGGACTGTAAAGATTACAAAATTAATGGCAAACAGAGGACAGATGTATCCAGCTCTGGCTGCAGAGTATTTCTTCTATGTGATCTGTGGGTGATCTCCATCTTCTGTTTTCTTTTCTTGCAGTTCATATATGTAAACCAGTCTTTTGCTCCATCTCCAGACCAAGAAGTTGGGACCCTCTATGAGGTGACTTTCATCTTAAATATCCTTTCCAAATGTGCTTAGCAGAACTTGACAGTACACTTCTGGTACTTAAAATCTGTTACTGCCCCTAGCTATGCTGGCAATGCCTTGTATTTAATACAATATGGTTGATACTCACAGATCTGTATGAATATGATATAAAGAGACATGACTTCATACAGATCTCTGGAAATGTGTTCCTCTACATGCAGTATGTTATCGTGCTTTCCATTATAATGGAGAGCTTTGTTATAAGTTACAGTATTCCATGAAACAGTTATCTGGTGAGGGGCTTTTTTGTTTGTTTTCCTTCATGTATAAGCTAGCCCATGAATAATCTAACAGCTCATGTTTTGTTTTCTGTTTTTTCTTGCAGTGTTTTGGAAGTGATGGCAAGCTTGTACTGCATTATTGTAAAACCCAGGCATGGGGATGAATTACAAGCAATACAATTGTTTGGGTGTTGTTTTCAAAAATGGAAAAGGGATTAACTTTCTTAAACTCAACTTGTAAACACACAGAAAGAAGGATTTTTTGCATTTCTGCCTATGACTGTACATTTATAAAAACGATGCAGATGAACAGCAAAAAAAGAAGAGCTACCTAGGCTGTCTGATCATGTAGCTTTTTTTCTGATGTACATCTGAGGTACAGAAAAAAAATCTGCATCTGCCATCTATAAAGTAGATCCAGTTCTCTTGCTGCTGAGTTCTCAATTGCTGTATCTGAAGGGAAACTATTTCAAAGTTGTCTGGAGGACAATATGCTGTACTGAAGATAAAAGTTCCTTTTTATTAAAAGGGATGTTTATTGTACACGTAGCCTGGGATTCAGTCCACTTCTGACATGTTTATGTCTGTTATGTGCGTTCTATTCTTTGTGAAGTCTTCATCTTGAACACGCATTACTCATGTCATTTCAAGACAGTATTTTGATTTTTTCTCACAATTAATATGTAGGTATTGGTATGTAATTACTTCACTCTGTGCCTTCATTCTGTTGGTAGTCTAAGTACCTCATTTATATGGCACAGCATAATGATAGGCCTCGGAAGTACTTTCCTCCTGCCCAAATCGTGTAGTGATTTTTTGAAGGCTGAACATTTCAGCAGTTGCCAAGCTGTTTCTTCTGGCACTGTTTAATGACTAGCATCATTAGTTGAATGATGCAACTAACTGTTGCATCTTCAGTTAATGAAGAAATAGACATGAGGTGCTAAAAACCTACTCTATATATTCTCCTTTTGGCTGCTGTTATTTTCCTGTTTCACCAACTGCATGTTCCATCAATAAAATAGAATGCAGTTTATATCCTTTTGCTAAGTGATAACTTAATGAGGATTATTGGTTTTTCATCCTGGAGAGGACTTGGTGCCTTGACTTGGGTACAGACCTTTGCTTTTATTTATTGGAGGGTTTGGATGTGGGGGGTGGGGTTTTTTGTGGATTTATTTTAAATGTCTGTTGTACAGTCTTTAATTTTTGTTTAAGCTGTACTAAATTATATGCTAGTGGTTTGCTTGCTGAGTGTTCTTACAGTAGATGACAGTTTTGGTCTCTGAGGTAATCTTTAGCACATGCAGGCAAAACAGCCTGTTCTAGTTTAAAGCATGCTTGTACAATATTCTTGAGCAGTTCATTGCTGTTTCATGTCTAAGTGGCTCTTATGTGGTCTCTGCAACCTGTGTATCAGTTTCCACCTTTGGAGGACTTCTGGAGAACTAAGCTGAACTTACTGACGTTGCTGCACTTTGCGTGCAGCCTGCATATATATGGCAGAGTAACACAGGCACGTGCCCTGAATGCTTGCTGTGCGAATAGCTTGATATGTTTTACCACTTTTTAGGTGGAAACCCTGGATTCTTTGGATTAAGCCAACAAGGCAGAATTGGTTGTAAACTTAAAACACTTTAAATAATCCATACTTGTGTCTGCTTAGAACCCTGATCTCATGAATCTTTGTATGTTGAAGAGAACTATTGCAGAGGTAGCACTCTTGTCTTCTTGAGGGAATTGCCTGCTCAGTTACTGTGAGGCCAGCATAACCTTGCACAGCCACTAGAGGGTATGCAAGGACAAAGGTATTTGCATAGTTTTTCCTAGTTTGGTTTTTTCCGCCCCCCCTAGCCTTTTTCATAATATGTCCACTTGCTGGCCTTACAAATATAAGTAGTTTGTTCTCCTGTGTGGCAGTATGTTTACCTAAGATAAGCTACTAGTCTGCCTCTCTTTAAAGAATGTTCTATTGGTGCCTTTCACCTCGTTTGATCCCAAATGGAACTACTGATATACTGCAAATGTGCTTTTCAGAAGTAATGCAAGAAGATTGGGTTTTGTGTGTGTGTGTGTTTTCTGAGGGCAGTTGTATTTTATTCTGCTTTTTTCTTTAAAAAATAAAAACAAGTAAAATCCAACCAGGATCTCAAGGTGAAGGAGGACTGTAGGTCACTGTATCTTGCCAGCTAATCGTAGAAGGTTGTCTCCTTCATATTGCATCTATAGATAATTTTTGTCATCTGGAGCTGAAAAAAAATAATGTTTTGCCTCTATTGCTTCCAAGGCAATAGTCCAGTAGCATAAAGCCCACAATAATGGTTTGGATTTACCATTTTTTTCTGTGATTCCTTTAACTCACCGTGTGCATTTTTGAACTTGGATAACTTTCTCATGCAGATTTGAATTTTTCATTTATTTAAGATTCAACTTGTTCCTTGAACAATATTTATTTATTAAAATTGCTCCAGCATTTTTCTGCTCCTATTATTTCTCCAATCCCAACTAATTATTTCTTGGCCCCTAGTTTACCAGTGCACAATGACTACTCACCTGATCCAGCTCTTGCTTTCTGTTTCCTGAATGCTCCTAAGTGGCCCCCTTTATTCTGTTTCTTTCCTTTTACTGACTGCCAGTTCCAATTCTACTAATTCCCCCCTGTAGCGTCTGTACCTCTTTATGGAGAGACTTCTCCTTTTTGCCACTTTTCTCTGTAGTTTTCTACCTTCCCACATCAGGAGGGTAGTCAGTGCTTGTTTATCTCTGGTAACTCCTTAAAGACCACAGGCTCTCTCTGTCTGAAGACTCGGTGTGACTGACAGAAACTTTTCCTTGTGCATGTTCTTAAATAACAGTCTTAAATGCAAACATGTCAAGTAGATACTGTGTAGGGTGAACAACTTAATGATTAGCAGCACATTGCTTGCAGAATTTGCAAAAGAGCTTGCAAAAGACATGTTAAATCTAATACTTTAAAAAGTAAAGTTATAGCATCTAAAATCACAGGTGATCCTGAAATGCTTTAAAATGTATGTAGTTACCTCTTTAAAAAGAGTAACTCCAGTAAACTGGAAACTTCATCAGAAGCTTAAGTAGAACATGAAATATGTTCTCTATATTCAGTGTGCTTTGAGCAAAAGTGTTGACTGCATAGTTTGAGTGACTTCAGTTGCAATAGTGGGAGCAAAAAGGATGTAAAAGTGAGGGTTTACTTTTTGGGCAAGTCTGTGAGAATGGTACAAAGAAATAAATATGTAGACTTAGAAAAGTATTGTGTTCCACTCCAAGATGCTACTGTACTGAGCAACCAATATGTATAATATATTTTAATTCACTTGATTTTATGTAATTGAATTAACAGAACAGGCAAAGCAGAAAAAAAAACAGTAAATAAACTAGTTTTTAAAGATCAAGAAGTTAAGATAAGTATCGAAAAGGAAAATTATACTGATTTTATGAAATTTTTAGTTCATCACAACATCCTGATACTTAACTGAATTTTGCATAGCACTATTTTTTATCCTGTTTCCAAGGCAACGGTCACGAAGTTCAAGCCTTCTAAACTGGGAGGCCTTATTTATATGAACTATTATTCAGGTAATGGTTTAGAGACTAGCATTCGTTACAAATTTCTAATTTTTAGCTTGAACTAGTCTTAAAAGCACATGGAAAACCTGAAGGAGCTAAGTGAAACTAAAGTACCTCGAAAGTGAAATGATAAAATATGTAGCCATACCACCTATGTGCATAATGAGCAAATGTAATCCTTACTTTTAAACCTTGAGGGATTACTGCAAAGGTATTGATAGAAGATGTGTCTGTGTTAATTATCCCCACAACATAATCTTGAATGTGCTGATCTGCAGGTGGGGGGATAAAAATCCTCACATCAATTCTGCAAACTCCTTCTCAACTCTAAAGCAGCTTCTGTGTATCCATTGCTGCTGTTCATGCTCATTTTGCAGATCAAATTCTGCTTCTAGTTAGACGAGCTTTTGGCTTACACTGTTCTTGAAGTTCCTGAAGTCTTAATTACTCTTCAGGGATGTTGTACAGAGGTTACTCAAGGCATTACCATACTACAACATCTTCATACCTGGAGATGAGACAGAAAAAGGGGGAAGATGCCTTTAACTCTGGGTTTTTGGTGGTGATTATGACTCTATTGCAAGCTTACATAAATTCCGTGTGCATTAAAAAAGAAAAAAAACACCAAACAGTGTTTTCAACTTTGTTTCATATTGGATCAAGAGAACAAAACCATTTTACAAGAAACTGTGTTGAACATGTTTGTTATTATTTGCAGAGACCATGCTTCAGCTTTGCTAGCATTATTCTTTTTATGCTCCCAAGGCTAAACGTTGTAACATTCTAGATATTTTTCTTGTCCCTGCTTTGCACTTGTTCCAATAGCCATAATGCCATGAGATGTCAGGTGCATCTCACTGTATTTTAGCCAAAAAGCTTTTAACTTGAGGCCAAAATACCTAGAGAGGCAAAACTCATTTAGAGGTTGTTTCATCCTAAAATAGGTGGTTAAGAAAAGTTGACTAAAGAGAGACCAAAATAAGTACATTAAAAGCTTAACATTAAGCCAGTCACACTAGACTAGACTCGGTAGTGCCAGGAAATTTTCTGGGACACTGTAGCTCAGTCATCTGTACAGTTAGTTGGTAGAACAGTTGCTGGCACAGATTTTGGCCGGTGCACAATTCAGCAGTTGGCAAGGCACCATTTCTCGTGGGCACTTTGGACGTGACCAGCCTGTTCTGGAGGTTGAAAGGTAAATAATGTGGTTGCAAACTGTTCTTTGCAAGTTTGCTTCTGTGCCAGAGGGCAGGCCTTGGGATATTTGTCAGTGGATACACAGCCCCGGTTTCAGGTGAGATTTGATCGCTTCTCCACACATTGAGAAGAATTAAACTTTGGGGAGAAAAACATTGTCCATCTTCAAGCTTTAGGAGCAGTCTCAGAACTCTTTTTAAATGGTTCTCCAGCTTTTCTTCCATGTAATCACGACATAGATGCTTGCTTTAAATGCCTACCAATAGCTAGATTCTGCAACGGTTTTTGTTAAGACTGCAGATTATATATGGTGAGGAATTACTACTTACACAACTTACACCTTTCCTTATTGGAAGTAGTTAATTAGTAAGATTTAGGAAAAAGTGTCATTGCTGTGTATTTTCTCATGTAATAATTCCACATGAATATTATTGTTATATATATATAAAAAACATATCAATTGGACTGCGTGAATATAGTGTTAAAATATAATTGCATGGAGGGCTTAAGCATAAAAAAAAAAAAAAAGTAGGTTCAAGTTATACATTCCAATTGCAAAAATCAGTATATGACGTTAAAGTAGAAAAAAATGCCTTTCCCTCAAATCCAGTTTGGTAACAGAACTAATAACCCTAGCACCTCTTGGGAACTAAAATGCTTCAAGAGCTCTTCAGCTCTGAAACAGGAAACCTCAAAGAAGAGAAGGGCTCCAAACAGAAAACTACACAGTAAATATTGTCAGTGCAGAGAAGACTAGCCAGCACTTCAGCTTTCTCGTCTAAATACCACAAGTTGAAAGAAACAGAAACTTATTTTAAAGTGTTTTTCTCACAGAGATAAATGTCAATATTTTATATTTTATTTATAACACATGCCTAGTGTACTAACCTCCCACCAAAAGTGGATCAAAATTATTTCTTCTAAGAGTCCTTTCTGTGCTGTGTGGTTTAATGCCTCACAGCTCTCCAGTGGTTTATTTTTTTTCCTTCAGCGGTGCACACGCTGCTTAGAACGAGTTGTTAGCGTTTTCAATGTATGGCATGTCTTAGTATGTGGTGCCCTCGTTTCACTCATTGATTACTGCATTTTGTAGTCAGCATGCTGACGTTTCGCTGCATGATCTATGTTTGATAACAATTTGTTCTCGGGCTTTTTCTTTTGTAAATCACTGTGCAAGCAGCAGGTTCTCATGCAAAACCTGTTGTGTACTGAGAGATCAATCTCACTTTCCAGGTTGTATGACTGAAGAACAGCTGCAGCGCTGTTCCATAGCCCCAAAAGGAGTCATCCCACCTCGATGTAGGGCTCCACAACCATTTAGCTTGGTCTTCCAGATCAGAGTTTGGGAACTGCGGTTTTAGGTGGTGCATTGCTTCCAAATAGCAATCTGAGTGACGTCTGCAACAAACATTTGCTTATGTCTCCTCCCGGTTATAATCCGAAAGGTCTCCTCTGTGCAATTGGCATCCTCCCAAGAGTTCAAAGACCTTCATGTGAAATGGCAGGGACAGAAGCCTAGGTGTCATAGGCTGAGGCAGTTCAGGTTTTCAGGTGCTGGATGCAGTCCTTCTTAAATCATACAAAGCTTAAAGGAAGGGACAGTAACCCTTTTGTAATGCTTTGGGGCTACACGACACAATGTTGTATTTCAGTAAGGTAGTTTCCTTGGCACAAGTTATTAACCTTTTATCTGAATCATGATCTGTGCAATGAAGTACTCTCTTCTCTTAAGGCTCTTCGGAGAGGTAATGCCATTGAGTCATGTAGCCCCAAAACTTGCACTGCAGCTGCATATCCAGATTTTTCTCTTAAAATTCCCTGAGATTCTGTGCTTTTCACAAGGACTGCATAAGGTGAAATACAGGAAAAGACCTTAGACCTTTTTGCTTCTTCCCTGAAGCTGCTTGCTTGCTCTTTCTCAGTAGCCTAAAGAATACATGTCCGCTTCAGGAACTGTGATGTATGACACATGAGTATGAAGTACCCACTCCAGTTGCACCAGTTACGGTGTTGCATTCTGAGTTGTTAAGATACCTAGACGTGAATCGCTGTGCCGTTTGCCTCAACTTTGGACTTACTTTTAAAATAAGCTTTAAGTAATTGGTCCCAAAAGGGACCTAAGCTTTTTGCTATAAAACTGAAAGCTACAACATCCCTTACATCTTTTGGAATAAAGCCTCCTACAGACTGAGTATTATTCTGTAATAATAAAACAGTGAGAAGTATGTGCAATAGTTAATTTCTACAGGGGTATGAATATATGATTTTCAGAAATGAAAAGAAATGGGTAAAACGCAGTACACTCCTTTGTAAGAAACACAACTGAGAATGTGAAGACAATTCCCATGCTGTGTGGGTTACAATCCTCTCTTTTCTTTTTTTTTTGATTTTTTAAATTTTCAGTGACAGATACCCTCAAGTGACTAAAGCTAGAATCAGTCAGCTGCTGTATGTGCTCAGATCCTTGCACCGTTTCTGTCAATGGGGTATAGGCAAAAACGCAAGCTGGAGAGCTGTAAATATTGTTCCTAGTGATTTTCATACAGTTGAGTAATCAACTCCTATAGAAGATTTCATGATCAACAAGTAATGTTGAAAAATTCAAAATGAAAAACTGTGTAAACACTTTGAATAGGAGCAAATAAAATATAGTATTTTCTATTACTACTAGAGAAATTCATGGGTTAGGTAATCAAGAAAAACACTTTGACAAATTGGTACAGCAGTGGAGGTGAGCTAATAAACAACAACAGCAGGTCAAAACGGCAATAAGTAGATCCAGCCTGATCCCTTAGTTGTAACAGAGGAAGGTGAAAAAATGTCCTTTTGCTTTTACTAGCAGTATTTAAAAACATCGCTAATGATCCCATCAACATTGTAGCAAAGGAATCAAAGTTCTGAGGTTTCTGGGATTAACAGCAGAAGTATAGTTCCTTTTTTTTGTTGTTGTTTTTGGATTTAAGTGCCAGAACACCACCGAACACACCAAGCACATGAGTGTAGAAATAAGCAAAGCAACATTATAACTGCTGGAAAATAATTAAAATCAGATCTTGGGAATATCAAAGTAAAACAAAAAATCTTGGAAAGCTTATCTCACTTTTCATTTCACTTCACTACCCATTCCAGTTTGGTGATCCTTACAACAACTTATTCTTGTAAGATATTTTATTCCTTTGGGCAGCGTTTCTGAAAACCCATAAAGTTAAATGAATTCTTCCTTTGAAACATATGGCATAGGCACTAATTCTAACTCTTCGCAACCTGCAGCAGTTTTAATGGGCATATTCAAGCAAGGACTGGAAAGAAGTGCTACTTGCGCATACAATCTTTTGACACCAACCAGCAGCTAAAATGGACCTGAGGCAAATTTCATTAAGAAATAAGACACTTGTTCTTAACCATGAGTTTGAACAAGGTACCAAGGGAAGTGATGTGTTTGTTCATTACCCACATTCTCCCAGGAAGACTGGATATTTTCTTATTTAACCACACCACGGCTGTTGGTGTCAGTGCCAGGGTATCCTGGTTGCATTTCAGAGATTCAGGGTAGTCTTAGGTTCTTCCAGACCTTAAAGACTCTACTTGAAATCCTCACATTTCTCTCTCGCAGATACACACACACAAACACAGCTTGTTAAAAAAAAAAGTAGTGATAAGGTTGGGTGTGCTTTCTGTGTCCCAGGAGGGATTCTGGAGTGGAGCCTGACAATGTACCTATTCAGTACATTCATTCATATTTCACTCCAGTGCACCAGATTCCAGTCCCATTTAAATCTACGGGGATGTATTCCTGACTGCAGTGGAGCCAGAAATTCATCCAGCCTCTCAAGTTGTCACTACTGTATTCGTGGTGCTTCTTTTTCTCACACCTACTTTATGCACTGATCAGGAAGAGGGAAGGGAAAGCAGGCACACTAGAAATCCCTCCGTGCAACTGCCACTAAGGGAAATCACAAGCTGCCGGTATTGTGAGCACCCTTGTGCCTGCCTCAGAGCTGCAGCAGACCACACCACCAGTCTGCTTACCTCCAGCCCCACGATCACCGGGCAGGCCTAAATAACTGAACTCGGGGGTATTTTGGTAGTTGGTGGTGTTTG
>KZ505676.1:801098-849805 GCA_002844005.1 Limosa lapponica baueri
GTTCAGTCAAATGCCAGCATTGATTGCTTATATTCTGACATCATAGGAAAAATATGTCTACCCAATATACGCACAGATTGTGGATGCAGTGAGAAGCAACTTGTAGATACACATTATGCTTTGAAGGTAATCCATTATAAGCATCCTAGCTTGAGTAAAATAGAGTGGTCTTATGGGGAAACTAATTAAGAACCACTCAGTTTACATCAGTGCACTTTCTGTGTGCCCCTGCTTGCATCTTTTAGGCAAGAGTGAGGTGTCCTATCATGAGCACAAATACTTGCTTCACTTGCCAAAGTAGAGTGTGAATAGTCATGACTAAAGCTAGCCTGAAACCAGAAGGACCCTGTGGGTTGCTTGCACCATAACAGCTAGAAGCACCAAGCCTGGAGCAGAAAAGCGCCACTTTGGAAATTAATGAGCAAAATCCCGGTCCCTTCTCTAGTGAACTTCTCAATAGAATGAGACAAGCGGCAGCTGAGGGAAGGCTTGCAGGAGAGCACAAGGAAAGAAACATAAGATGTTGCTGCCAAATATGTTGTCAAGCACTGAGAGAAAACCACAGTTTAGAACATGCATATCAATAAAAAGCCTTTAGAGGCAAGCTTATTCTGTGCCACCTGTAAGTTAGCACATGAAAAACATCTTTAAGAAATTTTGCTCTGATAAACTTTGTTTAGAAGTAGATGCTAGCAGAAGTTACCCCACAGGTGTTTTATCCAGACACAAATTATGCAGTACAAGACATAGAACTTTCAGGAACAGGGTAGGAGGACCATGTACGGAAAGCCTGACATCTTATGTCTTTGTTTTTTTGGCTTTGTACAAATGAACACTGCGTAACACAAGGAAAGCCAAGAATATCTGAAAAGGAGCTGTAGCACAATGTAACCATGTATTTTTCTTGTTTCATTGCAGTCCTCTGTTTCTAATTATAAGACAGCTGCTGAAGTGACTTCATTCAATAACTATTTTGATTTGATCCCGTCTACCACTCTAGTCTCAGACTCACAATTCCCAAACTCCAATCATCTATGTAATTTAAAAGCCATATGATTATAAAATATTAAATATGTCTATTTTTTTTCTTCCCAGAAAAAGAACTCTTACCAAAAAAAAAAAAGCTTAAAAACACAATTTCATTTTTTCCAAATAAAACATGGATTTTACCAAAAAGAAGAAAAATGATTTTTATATTTCACAACCTTCCTTCATAAACATGTTTGTATAATTTTGTCTTTTATAGGCATATCAGTACAGTAAAAAGCAAACATTTTGTATTTCAGGTATACAAGAAATCTTGTGGACAGTGGAAATGGAAAGTTCAACTTGATGATCTTGTGCTGGGGTGAAGGGCATGGCAGGTTCGTATCCAAAGACCGTGGTTTTAGGAAACAGATATAAAGCCACTGTATCTTTCCCTGTCATATAAAAAGAGAAAAATAATCAGCCCTATGTGACCTATCAAAAAGCATCTGGAAACCAAGCAATGAAGAGCTCCTATTGGTATAGCGGTCCCAAATATTTGCTGGATGTTTTGCAAGTTTGTACCTCATGGACATTTTTAGAGCACACTTTTTTAAATGCTCCAGTTTTCTACCAAATCTAAGCTTCCCTTCTGTCAGAGGAAGTTTTTAGTTCCAGAGACAGAGAGGGTCCTGGGGGCAGGACAGGTTGAACAGACCCTCTTCAACCTGTCCCATACAACAGACCCACACAACACTTGGTTGCAGAAGCAGGAGTTGGTGCAGTTTGAATAGTCTTTGTTCTCTCATGGTGTTTAAATCCCACTTCTGTGAAAAGAAGAGAAAAGTAGGTTTGGGTTGGGACTGCAGGCTGTGGGGAAGGAGCCCCTTTCCAGGAGTACTTGGCCCTTTTTAGGTTCATGCATCCCATTCCCTTCCTCAGAAGAGACCACATTGCTGATGTGGCCTCCTGAGTCAGATACTCGGACTGTACACTGTACAGTCCCTTGGACGGTCTTTCACAAAATTTTGGCTAAAATTAAATGTAGAATAACAAAACTTGCAGGTTTTGACCGATTATTCTCACATATAAATAGAAAAACTGAGAAGATGTCAGAACAGTTTTTTGTTTGTTTTAATTGAGCATGTAATTGAACATTGGCAGTATCGTCTAGGGAATGCCAATATTCAGGGGGGTATAGGAACAAAGCCCAGCATCTCTACTCCTTCCGGGCTATTCCCACAAAGCCTGTAATTTATGTCAAACTGTGTTTGAGTTGGACGAGCATTTGCTAGAGCTAGACTGAGACCACAAGTTGTTTTTGCTTCCTACATGAGGAGGATCAGATTGTTCTCATGGCTTGTGGAAGGAGCGTGACAACGTGGCATTTGTGAACTGTTCTGTGCCTCAAGCAAGCTCTGCTCTCTTGGCATCTCAGTTTGTAAGAAACCCTGACATTTGTTTACTGAAAACAGTAACATACAAGTACCAAGTTTTTGATTGAAACTCATTAGCACGGTACTTGCAAGAGTGTAAAATTCCTTCTTCTCACTCGTTCCTGATGGTTGAAGAGCTCTCCCTTTGACCTAATCCCATTGGCTTCTATAGCAGTTAATCCTCTATTTAAAAATATAAAACCAAAACTAAAGTACGTATCTAGCCCATATGTCTCCAAGTGTAGCAGTTGAAACATACTTTGGAGCAAGGAGACATATAAAGCAAGCAGACAAATCATACCAGGTCCTGCTTGATTGTACTATCAGAGCGAGAGAGACAGCATTTTTTCAACAAATGCCTGTGCACCCCAGCAGTAACAAGACCATAGAAATTAAGCAGAAGCAGCTGATTTCTCCCATATCTCAGGAGCGAGCACAGTGGATCTGCAAATATCAGGTTTACTTTCAAGTTTCTACCAGCCTCTGCCTGGGGTCATTGTAGAAAGCATTGTTTTGTTTCGTGGCCCACAAGAGTTTCTGTGTTTGGAAGAATTTTTCTGTCCTCCTCCAGACTTTCTTTGTATTTCTCTGTGGCAAAGCCATAGGCTGATCGATATCTGACTCTTCTCCAAGTCCTGCTGCATGTGAGCTTAAGTCAATACATATCTAAAGTAGCAGTTTTAAGTAAGCATACCTTAGTTGCTGTGAATGCTTTTTCCTAAGACTCTTGTGTGTGACCCATGTGCAATGGCATTTTATTCTAGGACTATGTCCAGATACAATATGCTATGCCATCTCTCCTGTTTGCTGTACTGAAATTAATATGTACATCACACTGAGTTTGGTTATTCTTTTTACATATATAGCAGCATCCATGATCACACTGACTCACACTGCTTTATGAAGATCCTCCAGGGAAATCTAAAGGAGACTCTGTTTGAATGGCCTGAGAAGAAAGGGAATGGTGAAATGACTAAGAAATCAGAACGGGTTTTGAGGGAAAATCAATGTGCCTACATTAATGGTAAGCTATTAACTTGTTTTGACAACTATCCATCCAGAAGTCTTATTTCTAACAGAAGAGGTCATCTGCTCTCTAGTCTCTTACCTTGAACAGTATAATACTAGTGGCTTTATGCACAGCTTAAGAATGTGGCTCTCTAGATTCTGCACAAACTTGTACTTAGATTCAGTAAAACAAACAACAAAAAAGGTCCTTTTAACTCACTCTTAAAACATTGCAGCAATTTCTTGATTCTTAAATATGCTGAGTATATCCTCTAGACCAAGAAGCCTTCAGCATTGTGTCCCTAATGGATATCTGAAATTTCTTCTAAACATAGACCTTGAATAATACTTTGTGAGAAATAAGGGAACCAAAGTTTAGATAGCTTAATCATCTTGATTTTTTTTTTCAAAGAAAAAATCCTTTTGTTCAGTCATGGAAATCCGAGAACAAAAAATGCAAAAGCTGTCAATGGAATAAATTGACCAGCCAAGAGCAGAGGTGCCAGTCCTCAGTGCCACTTCATGTCCAAATCAACAAAAGACTGTAGTGCTAAAGTGCAGTGTCAGCAGAATTGAAATGCTCCAGTCTACCCAATCTACAAAAAAATTGCCTGACGCCACAGATGCTGAGAGATGACCAGCAGTAAGGCTCCCTACGTACCAAAATCCATGCCATTACATGTATCTGTATCTGTCACCACCTTGTGCTACTCTGGAGTGGCCAGCTGGGTGTGATGTATTCTGATGCTACAAAAGACATTGCACATCATGCTGAACAGCACAGAGTTCAGCAGAACAAAGGCAAAGCGTCAGAGAAGATGACCTTTTATGTCATGAGTTAAAAGCTGGAGCACACACACCTTGTGGGGCTGAGCTTGGGAACTCCCCAGCTGGAGGGAGCCTCATGCTGGTTATGGACTTAGCCAGGGTGAGGGCATTGAGGAAGACAGACAAGTGCTCTGTAGCCCTCTGTTGAAGGTGTGCTACGTTAAATGAAAACACAAGATCTGTAAGACAGGAAATGCTAGAAGGAGCTTGTCACATCTGCTGATGCTCCCGTGCCAGGGACTTGGGTTCTCGGACTCAGGTTTTCCTACCAATGTGGTTCTTTCTGATTCAAGCAATTGCACCCGGTGTGGACCTGATCCAAAGCTTCCTTGCTTGTTTTAAACAAATCTGGTATCCATTTCTCTGAGAAAGTCTGGATCTCTGCCATGTTTCATAACAGATATTTCAGTTTAAAAGAAAAAGGTAAAACCAGTAGAAGAAAAACACTTACAAGTGTGTTGATTGCCCTAACTACTTCAACAGTGAGTGACCTTCATGTTTCTATTGCATGCTTCTTGGTTACTGTTGTACTTTATTTTTAAGGTTAGAACCCACTAAAGAGTGAGGGGTCACTCTCCCACTAATGACTAGATAAGCACAGATTTAGGACTTTTTGCCCCTACGTCCTCTATTTAGATAAATTATGTTAACGACACTTAGAGCTTACCTTTCAAATGTGTCAGAGTTAAGAGTGTACTCATAATTCTCAGGGTATCCTGTATTGTGCAACGTAGGCATGTCTTGGTATTATATAACAGGTTAATTCAAGTACAAAGGCCTGAGTTGTTTTTACAGCCGGGTCATAAAATTAAATTCAAAGTCTCATTTAAGTAACTCAAAAACTCCACTTTAGTGTAGAGTGGAAATGGTTTATTTCATGGATGCGATTCTTCATACCTTACATTTTCACATAATAGCTTGATTTCTACCCCACCATTGCAGAAAGTGTCATTACTTCATTAGTAACCACACAAGAGACAGTTCCTTGTTTCTTTATGTGTTCAATTATGCTTACTGTTCAGTTAAGGTTGGAAGTATGCCAGTCACTACTAATTTGTCACCTTAGTCAAAAGAGCAGACAAATGAAAAGCCTATTCTCCAAACTAATAAACTGAAAGAATTAATTACTAAACAGATGCCTGCAGCGGAAGACGTCTCTGTTCCTAAGTCCATGCCCCAAATACACATAGCTGACTTTTAATGTGACTGATATCCTTGTTACCGGGCCAGGAATTAGCAGTACAAAAACCTTTTCCCTGTAAAATGTCTTGCTAATTTTCAGAAGCACAAACCTTCCTGCTTCTGGAGCATCTATAACAACAGCGTCTCCTAGGAAAGTAAATAACCTTGAAGTCCTCTGAGAATGATGACTAGAAAATTACTGAGAGCCTGGCATTCCTTAAGTTTCCCTCTATTTCTATTGGCCTTTATCCTGTGGCAAATAATCCAGAAGTTACATGAAGAGTGGAAGGCAATAATGTATTTTTAATTACTAGGGTATTTAGGAATCTGTGCTAGAAAACAGCCATCAAAATCCCTGTGCCAAGTTACTCATTTCCCATAAAAGTATGGGCATGCCTAGCCATCTTGCTCATGAGTTTTGGTTTGGAAACCATCTTTCCAGGCATCTGAGATGTCGTTAATTCTTCCCGCTAACACAACCTCTGCTTTCATGCCCTCGCCGGTGTAGACTCCATTGGCCTGCACCGTGTGGAGAACATAAGCCACACAGAGTCTGCCGTCAGCCTGCATTTGTACAGCCCACCCTTTGACAGCTGTAACACCTTTGATCAGAGGACTGGACACAAGCACAAAGTCAAGATGACTTTCTACAGCCAGTTTGGAGAAAGGACTGTCTATGTAAGTATGAGGTAACACCCTCCCTGCCTGGCCCCGGGGTGGGAGCCCTGCAGGGGCAGGTGCTGCTGCCCCAGGACAGGCAGGAGGTCCAGCAGCCCTGCCTTTCCCAGGGCATCCCCGTCCAGGACCAGCATAAAACCTGTTTCCAAATACGACTCAATTTGCACTTCCCTCATGGGGAGTTCACTGCTTTGTAGCTTGCCTCCCTTTGATCAACAGGGGATCAGTTCCGAGCAGAGAGGAGGATTAATGAGAATTTTGCTACTAGCTAAGCCTTCAGGCAGCAAGTGATGGTAAACGCAACCTAGTCAATGGAAAACCGTGAAACAACCTCATTGTTTTGGCCAGATTAAGTCATGTGTAACATTTCCTGCCTAAACTGTTCTGCCAAAAGGCATCACGTTTCAAGTCAGTTGCTATAAACCTTGTAGCTTACTGTGAAGTAAAGAATTCTTTAGTAAATTTAATTCTTTAAAATCAAAACTTTGACACAGAAGGACATGCTCTGAGGGTGAGAGTAGACTGGTTGGCTGTTGTCTGCATTCTTGAGCAATGGAATGAGATTTTATTTTGATAGAATAGAAATCTTAAGATCGGCTTTGGAGAACCAGGGTAGGACATCTGGGAGAGTTTAATAAAGTTCCTTCTAACATTCTTCCATGCAGTGGGAAACATAACCACTTGTACGGGGAGAAAAGACACATTCCTGATGTTCAGCCACAGAAGTTCAAAGACTGTTTGGTTTTGTTAGATGCAGAACACTTTCACCTTTCACTGAAGCCAGAAATTCAATGCTCACAAGTTTCCCAGAGTGAGCCCTTAGTAAGGTCCAGTTAAAGTTTTATTTAATTGACAAGTACTATGTAAATTATTTCTTTGAAGCCTGCCACGTTACATGATTACAACTTTACCAAACAGCTGAAACGCAAACTTTGACCTTCCCAAGACTGAAAGGTCCTTGAGAAAGTAAACTCAATTTATAATTCAGATTTTAAAGGGAAATTAACCAGAAAAAATGTTGAACAAAATTCACACAAGAATTCAGTGTTTGCTCGCTTTCTTTTTGGTATAAGTGTTTATTGAATATGAAGTATGTAAGATAACAAGTCAGACTAGATGTTTTGACTTTGAGTGTTTTCCTACTCTTAATCTGTAACCATTTGGCAGTGTTTGCACCTTTTGTGGGAAACTGGATCTGGCTTTCAGAAGAGAGGTAAATCTTAATCATTGGGCCTCTTTCATGAATTCCTGTAAATGGAATTCCAGTAAGGGGAAAAGTGGTAGCGAGTCTGGGCCATCCAGCTGCCTGAAATGACTTCACGCTACAAAAACCTTATGGTCTCAGTGAGGGTTTCTGGAAAGCTGACTGGAAAATCAGACTTTCTTCTGTTTACCAGATCTCAGAAGGACATAAGAAGACAGAGAGCTATAAGTTAAAAACACGGGGAGAGTAACGTAAAGTATACTTGTGCATCTTTTATGAATGAGATCTGCCTAGCTAAAGCACATTGAGTGCTTCCTCTTTGTCTTAGATTTTTCTGCAGGTAAATCCCTTGTGGCTTCTGGCCACGATGAAATCTTAATTAACTAAATCTGCAGTAAATACATAATAAGTTAATAGCCTTAATAATTAAAATAGTATGTAGTATGTCCATGGACTTGCCTGTGGAAGTAACTGTTTCCACGGTTCAGGTACGAACCATGAGAATGCTGACACAAAAATTCACAGAAGGAAAACTGATTTTGCCATGGGTGTCACAGCACATCAGTTCCTGCTGCCAGGAATTTTGCTGGGGGAGTGGATTGTGAGAGCAGCTCGTCTTCCAAGCAGGACTTTCAAGCAGTTTCTCTCAAAACAAAGTAGAGCAAAGTATCGGGGAGAAAAGATAGCCTGAAGGAGGAAGCACTCCTCAGCTGTCCCTTCTGCTGCGGGCTTGCTCGTGGTGACACAGAACCAATGGACAGGGTGATTTTCTCAGGTGCTCAGTGCCCTCTATAAAACTCTGGCAAGGAGTACTGAAAATAAATACACTAAGTATTTTAAGGTTCTGAACTACTCAGGCAATAAAGACCCACACTGAGAACATGAAGTAGGTGTCTCCTTCCTTAAAATAGCAACCTCTCTCCTCTTTCCTTTCAGGCAACGGCAGTGCCGCAGGAGAACAACTAAGAAGCACCAGCACGTGTTTGCATAAGACCTGCTGAATGTTTAACTGGGGATAGAAGACTTGCATGGCTACAGCTGACAGCCAGCTGTATTTCAATACCTTGTACATAGGATTACACTAGGGCGGCTTCCAGGCTACCCGCAACTCCCCTGAGCAAATGCCGATTACGGGATACTAAGCTAACTAGTGCCATAAACTACTTCAGAGGTCAGATGCCTTTTCTTAGGCTCCTGTCAGAGTTAAGTAGTTTGTTTTCTGATTCTAGCCTCCTTTTAATTCCACTTCTGACACTACACTGAGAATATCAGAAATAGGGTTTTTAAGCATCGTCTGACACTACTTAATAGGCCTAAGTGTATGTATGCTCTCAATATAATTAATAACTACATAAACTTGTAAGCTTCCAGTCACATGTACCTATGGGTAGTACACTAGATACAACTAACAGCAGCTCTTTTTGTTTTGTTTTGTTTTAATTAAGTCTTTTAGGTGCTCTAGGCCATTTTGATAGTTTTGTGCATTTTTTACTTTTTATTTTTTACAATTTCATTTGTCAGATCTTGTTTTAAATAGGAGCAGCAAAATGCTTCATGCACAATGATTTTCAAAATTGATTGGGCAGAGATTTGGGTTTTTAATAAGACTAATCATACTTAATTCAGCTAATGTCCAGTTTCACAGTATTCTGTATAGCTACTGAGGAAAGTAATTGAAATAAAACTGGATTTGTGCAAAGATTTCAAAGTTTTCAGCCTTTTTCTCCTGGTAACAAAAATATTCATCACAGTTTACCAAAATCCACATTCTTCATGAACATCTAAGTCTTTTCCAAGCAATACACTACTAGAAGAGACTTTAAAAGGTTGAAAGGATTTCAAACATGCGAAGAATCCTGATCCCAATTAAGCTGGTGGGAGTCCTGCCACTGAGTTCACTGATGCTTAGTTTTATCCTCCAGATTTAGTTACAAGGAAAGAACCATCTTGAAAAAAGTTAACTCTAATTAAACATACCAAAATCAGCGAAGCTCCCTGCACTGAGGCTATCTCATTCATTTAATGCAGCTAGTACAGAAGGCAAGTAGAGAATGTGTGGCAAGTCTCATAGGTGACTGCTGGTTATTCAGGCAGCAGTTTTAAGTTTTAATAATACCCTTTTTAGGTGAGTCACATATTTCCCTGCATTTTGACAAGCCCAGAAAATATTTACTTTATGAGACCCTGTTTCCAGGGAAGCTGTGTCAAATTTAAAAAAAAATGTTTGAGATCTGCCCTTGGGCTGCAATTTTGCCTTGAGGGCGAGTGGGAAAGCAGTAGGTGCTTTGCAATATTCTCTTTTTTTTTTCTCTTTTTTTTTTTAGGGGGGGCATGCAGTGCGTGGGAAGGAAAGGGCATGGAAGGAGAAGGAGAAAAAAAAAGAAAAGATAAGGCAGCCCTAAAGGCAAAAGAAAAAGGATAAGCATCAGGAGTTAGTGGGGACTGTCTGCATGAGGTGGACTTGGAGGCTGTGCCAAAGAGGAGTCAAGGGAACTTGCAGCCCAAAACTGGAAGAGGCATTAAAAGTGATGACACCTCAGGCATAAAGAATCCCCTGCGCATTTCCTGGGCTCCAGCATACCCCAGAGTTTAACATGTTTCTTTCTCATTCACTATGAACCAATTCCTGAAAAATCTTGCCAAGCCAGACATTGGGCTTGAGCATCTTATTTTGGCACAGCTCAAGTTGCTGTGCGAGTGTCACAGCACCAGAGATGAGCCGAGGCTGGCAGTCCAGCTGCCCTGCTCATGCACAGTTACCTACGGCAGGTAGCTCAGGGCTACGTCCAGTTGGGTTTTGAGTATCTCCAAGGATGGAGGCAACACCGCCTCTCCGGGCACACTTTTCCAGTGTTTGATCACCGTCACAGTAAAATAGCTTTATGTTTAGACAAAATATCTTGTATTTCAGTTTGCACCTACTGCCTCTTGTCCTCCTTCCCCTTCTCACAGGACATGAGCATTTTCACTTAACTAACTTCAAATACAGCATATTCATCATGCTATTGCTTACTAGGTAAAATTAAAGGACAAACCCAACAGCTTGTAGATCACAGGTTCAGTCAGGGTCAGGGGAACTGAAAAGGTCGGAGAGACAGCCAAGAAGCACAGCAGCGGCGACCGCAGTTAGCTGTACCAAGATCCATTGTTACAGAAACATAGGCAGCACTCCAGCTAGCCACACACGTTCCTAGCAAGTGAAGCAAAGGAAATATAAGCAGGAAATATAACAACTATCTACCCCAATTGTCCAAACACTGTTTAGACATGGTAAACATGGTATCATACATTGCATAGAATAATACAGGAATTTCAGTGTTTCAGAACAAGGTACTTACCGGTACTTATGCCCTCAATAACAGAAACATTAGGAGGTAGCCTATCCAACATAAAGGGCACCGACAGAGGAAACCTCAAGAGAAACGATTAATTGGGTTCAGAGTCCTTAGAACACATACCATAGCCACTGCCTTTGCTACTTCCTAAGAACTAGATGTGCATCTAAGCATAAAGCTAATACCTACCGAAAGCAATATTTAATCAATAAATATTAAGCAATATAATGAGAAACAGAGTCACCTTTTCACTTACACAGATATGTTCACGTAACCTGTGCTAGCTTAAAGCACAGAAACTAGTAACAGCAAAATAGCTTTTGCCCATTATTAGGGCTGAACAGCCAAGGTATTAAACCTTCTGGTATAAGCAAGTACTCGACCTTTGGAGTGGTACTAACTGGCCAGTTGATGAGGTAGCAATATGCTGTGGGCTGACAATTAGCCTTCATTGGGCAGTGAACAGATGTTTGGCATTTCATATGCTTTCAACAGGGAAGGTGCTATTGAGCAGTGTCACTGCAAATTGAAGAGAGTTCAACATTTACCTGGGTTACAGCTAAGATCCTTAAGTGGTAAGAGATACTGCCCTAAACCATTAATACTACTAAATTATTCAGGCTGGCAACAGTAGGAAGGAGGCAGTCAGTCTAACTATGGTTTGGTGCATTAACTAAGATTTCAGTGAAGGAGCTTCAGCAGGAAGACCCAGGGAGGCAAAGTAATGCCAGGAGCGGGGTGAAGTGCAACATTTGCATGAATTTAGCAAATTGAAAGGGTTTGGCAGTTTTATTGTTGTTGTGGAAAGTCATTATTAGAAATTTTGCAAGAAGAGATGTAGTTTATCAGAGACATGTTTTACATTGGAAAGCTCTGTAGCAAAGAGTGCCTGGGAAGGCATATGCCCTATGCAAGGGAAAAGCTGACAACAGGGACTCTTCCAGGAGTGGAATTGATATCCCTGTCTGTGTGGCTGTGGCTGATGAGGACTGGATTCACAGAAGGTCAGGTCATGTGTTCTGGGGGGTTTCCACCTACGTATAACCAGCAGGTGAGCAGCTCTTTTTCTTCCCATGCTGAGGTGTGGGAAGTCTCTAACAGGAATTGTTGCTGGGAGAGGGTCCTTTGCTGCATAAACACAGTGTCTTAATGTTCTTGTGGATAATTGAGCCTAGAGTTACTTTCTGTCTAGCTCACTACAAAATCTTAGCATACACATATTAGTTCAATTTGTCATTTAATCCTGGGTGACAGCTAAGTCTTGTGGTGTCTGAGCATTATTTGCCTTATTCCATTGTTGATGTATAGAGGAACTCAGCAGAATATATGTATGTATAAGTAACCCTGCTTCTATTACAAAGGATTTTCCCTGAACCACAAAGATACAAGACGTGCTATTCACTAGCTAATCCTTATAGGTTTCACACTCCTCTCGTGGTCAAGAGAAAGCTGTGTCACAAGAATATAGCCTTCCCAAGGTTAAAAGAGGTGACCGTGCCTACACTGACTCTGTTTGCAGAGACAAACAGGACAACGTGAAGCTCAGTACTTTTCAACCATACTATATATTCTGCTCTTGCTGGTCTAGCTCATGAAAGACTTTGTTGTCCTTAAATGTCAGTCCTAAGTTGCAAGAAGGGACAGTAGCTCCAGCCTCTCTGGCTGGTAAAGGAAGCAAAGTCACCATGGGCTAACTGTGCAGGCCTTCAAGACTAGTTCTGACTAGCTTATATGAGGATTTATCCAATAAGTAGATCTCAAATCTTTGAATCCTGTGGGTACTTCACACTAAATTGCATTGCTTCAGGGATGAATGACCTCCAAAATAGGGACAAGCAAACTATTCTAACGTAACTGATGATTCCTGCATGCTACACAAGAAATGCTCAGGGTTTTTTAACAAATAATGAAATACTTTATATCTTTTCCAGACCTGTTTCCTCTTTGCTTTTGCTCTCCAATTCACTAAAAACCATTGGTAGAGCCAGATCAGTACATTGTTTTCTCTTAAAGCCTAACTTCTTGGTGTACCTTCTTTTCTGTCTCGTTGTACATTCAGAGGAACATATAACATCAAAATCAACTCTATTTGCATTTCATTCCCCAGTAGGAAAAGAAAATCCTGTTATGAACCACAAAGATAAAGTGAATTTGCTGTTCACTGACTCATGCTTTGGTTTATTTTTCATGTCCATCCTGCTCTTGGTTTTAAATTTATACTCTTTCAGGGCCGTGTGCTCTCCCAGGTTTAGTTTGGCTAGCTGGCTGACCTATGGCCAATGGCAGTGCAGAACATTTTAAAACATGATGATGAAACGTGAATTAATTTCTTAGGGGATGAAACTTCATTAGCCTGCTTCCTTAATTCATAACAATTAGATAAATTATGTGAGAGGATTGTGTGGCACATGTCCCTGAGATCTGGCCAGGGTCCTTGCGATCCACATGAATCACAAAGCTACCATGAGCAAAACATGTTCCCCGACCAGAGAGCAAAACTTCTGCTTCAAAAGACAGCTACATCCTGTTTTCTGCTCTCACTCAGCATTCAGATTCAGACGTTCAGTATCTCTGGTTTTTCATATTTGTTTGGTTTTTTCAATCACATCGTGAATGAAAATTGTTTGATTTTCTTTGTAAGTCATCATCTCAGGAAGCTCTGAGAGAAGAAGACAGAAAAATTAATCACCTTTTCCCTCCCTAGCTGAAAAAGATGCCCCTGCAACACACCACTTCTTTCAGTCAACACTCCGATCAAATAAGCATGCTGAAAGATGTTTCCCCCATTGTTTCTATATGCAGGTAGGCACAAAGCTTTGCCTTTAAGAGAATTGCAAAACAACTGTGTGAGTGCTTGACGCTCCCTGAGGAGACCTCCTGTCGATCACTCGCTTTGAGGATGGCCCTGAAAGTGCATGTCCTGAGCAGAGGAACAGACAATCCTGAGGAGCAGGAATAGCTCTGGAGATTAGAGAACCACTCTATAAGTGCTGAGGACCTGTTGCTACTGCAAAGGCCAAGTTCATTTGAGGCCTGGTTACACAGGGTTATAGAAGCCCTGGTTTGAACCTTACACTGAAATATCAAAAAACCTGCTGGGAGGGCTTTGAGCCTGTGGCATATAACAATTCCTTTGTCATAACAAGGGCTCTGAATGGGCCTGGGACTTCTGATATGAAAATATTTACCTAACATATTCATGGATAAGAAAACAGCATTTGTAAAAGCTTGCTTCAAAGGAACTGTGCAAAATAGCCCTGCTTAAACTCAGAGGTTGGAGGAAGCCTTGTCACCTTTTTGGGATAGATCTTTGTTCCACATAGGCTGGAACAGCAATGCTGTCATCAACTGACTTACAAAGTTTTACTCCGGTTGAAACAACAGTTCTTATTTTAAGCCTTTACCGGGACTGAGTGCTTAATTCTGGTACGTTTATTACCTGAGGCTCCAAACTCTTGCTCTCCCTGAAGACAGTTACTTATGAGTGAAAAGGTACTCCCTCACCGCTTGAGAAAATCTTTTAACACCCAGTGTTTCATGTTGGCCAGGAGTATTAAAAATTAGAGCCTCTGGACAAAAGGCAAGTGTGAGAGGAAAAGCCCCTTCCCACATCATTGCATCTGTTAAAACAAAGAGTACACCTCTCTGCTTTTGCACTTCATTGCCTCATTGCAACAAAAACTCAGATTAAGGAGATCCTTTCATTTGTAGGTTTAGGGTTCTGATATATTGGAAAAATAAAACCCTTGGGCTAAGGAGTATGGTCTGAACTCTGGCCCCTGCTCTGTTGGCACAAAGCAATTGAAAAAACAGCTCGTCATCTTCAGGCTCCCCAAACTTAGAATTTTTGTTAACACAGTGGTTAGGGCATTTTGCAGAGCAGTGCAATATTCCAATTGTAAACTTCCTTAAACCAGGCAGGAAAAATACTCAAGGTTCTCAATGAAAAGGAAATGCATAAGGTACAAGAATGTAAACTATTATTGCCTTACATACACTGTGATATCACCAGTGCCATTCCTCTGTGAATCGTGGAAGTATGTTATAGATATCAGAGAATTAGGCTCTGATACACCAAATGAGCTAAATTATGCAAAAGTAACTTGCATAGCCCCAACTGCTGCAGCATCTGAGCTCCTAGAATATTTATTCCAATCATATCAAGCCTGTGGAGGATGAACAATAATAAGTTCTTTAATAATAGGGGAATTGAGGAACAGTGAAATTGGTGATCTTCTGTCAGTCAGGGCAGACAGCTCTACAAAAGTGTTGCAAACCCCATGCCAATTTCAAATTAATTTAGCTACTCTGTATTTCTGTTGCTGCTTAAAAAATTATCATCTTCCATGGAGAGCTAAAATATAAGGTGGGTACATGTTCTTACAGAGCATCTCTGATTCAGTTACCTTGCACTTCTATTGTAAGACTGAAAAGTTGAACTAAGACCTAGAAATATCAAGTGCTCTTTTACAGGGAAAGTCCACTCCCGAAGAAAATAACACTAGGTATTTTGTAGTAGTCTTTGACTCTGAAGTCACAATCAAAACATTAAATAAAACCATTTTTCGTAATCAAAAAGTCCCAAACACTTGTCCAGGTCTTTTCCACAGAGCTGAAAACGATTCAAAACAAATGGAAAATTCTTTCCATAGACTCATACTAAAATAAAGGTGGGGTTTTGGAAACCAGTTAGTTCTAAACAAAACAAGACCCAAATATTGACTTGCCTTTGGAATTCCCTTATTTGCACCTGCGGAACAGCTAGTGAGAGGATCCCAAGTAAGTGAGTGAGTCACGGAGTCACTGCAACATTAAAGGCTTACCTTAATTATAAGCCATTTCTTTGAAACAATTGCTTCTCTCTCTTATTTGAATAGCTGTCAGGGATATCTCACTGTCACTTGAAAAAATTCAAATTGATTGCAAATGACTGCATGTTCACAGCACCACTACCTCAGCCTTGCAACTCGCCTTGAGAGCCAGCTATACCGTATGACAGACAGATTCCAAAGCTCAGGGTTTGCCATGGGCTGCAGGCTCCCTGGGATTAACTTTGTGAAGATGTTTGTATCAGTGAAGAAAACTCAGGATCAAGACTCACCAGTAATTTGAAATGGATAGGCCAAGCAGTTGCTACCTCCAGCTATCTCTCTGCCCATCTATTGTCCAAATAGCCTTGCAGGAGGCTGAAGCTTCTGACCCACCACAGTCTGCAGCTTTGCATATTAAAACACTCTGAAGTTAGTGCCAGATTTGTTACATGTGGAGCAGTAAATTACCAGATTTCATGAGGAATTACACATACTTTCAGTTGTCCTTGCTGCAAGGTGGAAAGGAAAGTGTGGCTGTCAGGTCATATTGAATAAACAGTGAAGCAGCAACCACTTCAACTGTCAGCTACCTCCTTCAGATTAAGGATGGAAAGAAAGAAAACATTTTGGTGTTGTACCACATCTACTCACTGACATGACATCCTGCAACTACTAGCGGTTGCTTTAACCCTCTACACAGATGCTCTAACCTTGTTGTTAAAGAAATACAGTGGCGTGAAGCAGCTTCAGCTTGGTTTCTCTCACGGCACTAATGAAAAGCAGCAGCACATTAAGTTAGCACACAGATACACCAACATACTATCCCACACCCTGGGTTCATGGAAGTGATTCCATGTGCAAAAAAACAGAATTTAAACAGCAATGCATGAGGAACCGTGCAGCAAAGAAGGAAGGATGATGACCTTGGACCAAGCAGTCCCACCAGCAGTGAGATCAGGGTTGCCTACACAAACCATTCTCAAATGAATTTTTCACAGAAGTCTTCAATCAACTCACAGTCTTTGCCTCCTAAGATCACATAAGATCTCCTCATGTAAGATTTCCATGAAGACTCTGGGGAAAACATTCTCTTAGAAAAGATCTGGAATCATTGGTTAGTGAAACTGCATGACTTAGCAGTTAAAAGCAGTGCTGATTTCTCAATGTTATTGCTGCCCATGTTACTGTGATGCAAATAGCTTATACCAAACATTAAGAGTGCTGAGAAGAGATTTATTTTTGTTTAGTAAGTCTATGAAGTTCCTATTAGGGGCCAAAGTACATGGCCTTGCCTACAAGGGCGGGGACATCATGGATTATAGGAGCCAGTATCACCATCTTATTTGAATGAATCATGGGTATACCTGGACTTGCTCTTTTTTGCTGATTGATAGAGTGCTGCAGCGCACTCACTGGACTGCTGCTCTGGGCTATGCTCTGGGCTCTTAAGTGCTTTTGGGATGCTGCAGCTCTGTTGGCATTTCTCCTAAGCACAGATTCTCACAGGTCAGCTGCCTTCTCAGGTTCCTTCTCAGGTTCCGTCTCTCAGGTAACTCCTCAGGTTACCACTGGCTCTTCCAGCTCCATCAGTAGTTTCCATGCCCTCATCCTTTGGCATCACATTTCCAGATGAGGAACAAGGAAGGTAACTGACTTACAGACAATCGTGATAGGGAGCATTTGAGATAGGGTGGACCCTGTTACTCATATTTATAATTCACAAATTAGTAAGAATAATGCCCCAGAAACCTATACAAAAAAACCCCCACATTACTTCTTTCCACAAACATCATTAGACCAGCTAATACAAATAGGAAAGATGGACAAGTTTCAGGCACATACAAACTTTTTCTGCATTGAGACAATGAGCACATATGATTTAATCTTGGAATAAATTAATGTCTACGATGTCAATCTGCTGGTTTACAGAAGGTTCCTGATAAATTTGTGATTCTTTTCTAGAAGGCTAATATCAGCCCCCTCCTTCCCCTCAAAAAAAAAACAATAAAATGTCATTTGCAAAATAAGACAATGGCTAATTTCAGAAAAGCTTTTCAGACAAGTGCTTTTGTAATATAGCTTGAGTTCTAACATTGACTCCCAGGGAAGTAGAACTGGATTCAGTGCTGTTGATCTGTGTCCTAAGGACATAACAGTGAGTTTTTGCAGCTATGGGGTTGGAAAGGGCAGCACAAGGGCAGCAATGTTCTTTATACCTGTTAGGTTCCCTTCAGCAGAGGCAGCTATCATTTATAAATTTCTGTGAACTCTCCTGGGTCGAACAGGAGACAGACTGTTCTTCCAAGACATGCCTACCACCAGAAGTGCCTGGGCTAACTGGGATCTGAGACTCCGTGATGGTTTTTGTCATGTCCTGGCACCAAACCCTTTGTTTTCTTTACTTTCCAATTACTTTTCATTGCAGGGCACAATGTTAGTTCATCTCACAGGAACTTGTTTACTGGTTTCCACTATTTCAAGCCTCTTTCCTGGTCAGTTTTCAACTCGGAAATTACTTTTTTCCACACAGACACATTTTTTCCCCTACAGTTCCAATTAGATAAATTATTTTTTCAGTACTTTGCCTTACTCTGGTATGTAGCATTACTATTTCATTGAAGAAAGTGGGCTGGTCTGCAGCTGTATTTTGCAGTATGGATGAAGATTTTCTCAAGTTAAGAGGGTGTCCTCTTTGTTGGATGCTGACGAGCAATATCTCACTGGAGTAAAAGCAGTGAAAATAAGCCAGGCATTTTAAAGCGCAGTCTTGATGTGGTTTGTACCTTATTTTTCACTTGCTTGGGTCTGTGGGAATGTAGTATTAGCTTGCAATCTTTATTTATGGCCTCCTTTTTTCCCCTTTCCATGTTCTTTTCTCTCCTTTTTCCTCCTGATGTTCTACCCTAGTTCCCCCCTAGCCCTGCCACCGCTTCTTTCATCGTATTTTGTATGCATCATGGGCTCCAGCCAGCATAGGGAATTCGATTATGTGGAGAAGCTGTGACAAAGCAGAGTAGATGGTTCAAATGGACAGACAAAGCAACACATCTAGTGTGGAAGATGTATAGATTTTTCTTCCACTTTCATACATTCTTTTCTAAGATCTTCAAACTATACCTTATTTCAGGGCTTGAACCTGCTAAATAAATGTACCAAACCGACAAGATTCTCTGTCTTGCCCTCTCCCTTCCAGTCTGTGGTGGTTATACCAAGGCTAACAGGCTGCTGCCAATTAGAGGCATGTGTTTCCATAGGGACCTTATATTTACTAGCATTAAGGCTTTGTGCCTTTAGCCAAATAGACAGGAAGCTGTGGTTACAACTGGGACACTGAAAGAAGAGGATATTGAAATACCAAAGAAATTGTCATTTCAGAATGAAGAGTCGCCATAATCTGCAAGACCTTTTCATGGGAGTCCTTTGACCAAACTCTCAAAGGTTGTACATGGCTAAGGGAAGCATGAAGAGAGAATTCAAGAGCCAGATCTGCTGTCTATGCAAACAAAATGCTCAGTACCTTCTGGGGGAGCTCCAGTAGACATCTTCATTGCTGTGCCATGTTGATGATGTATCATCACACTAGTGTGACCATGATGGAGCAGGGAAGCGGAACCACACCGCGTGTTACCAGAACAGCTCAAGCTAAGATGTAACATAAACCCTAGCAGCCAACGAGAAAGGCTTTGCTGCTATGTTGCACAGTAGCAGCTGGAAGACAGCTTTATTACTTCTGGCTCTTAGTCTAAGCCTGGCTTGTTTAAGATCTGAGTGCTTCTCATTTAGTAGTAAAATATTTTAAATCATAATACAGTTTAAAATAGATCACATATTATGTCACACCATAATACACAATCTCCACTTTTACTTGGGAAGACTGAAACTTAAAAACTGTTTCATAATCTGCAAACACTTTAGATGTATTTAACTTTTTATATTTTCCTTGGCTGTACCAATTTTCTACTTTCTAAAGATATAAACCCAGCTAAACTGAATATTCACAGGAAAGCAAATTTGGAGGTAATTTTTCCTATTCTAAGAATGTAAATTGAATAATGCATCCCAAATGGATGAGGGACATTCTTTGCCAAAAGGGGTTTTTTATTAAAAATAATTAGAATGAGAGATGTGCCAGTTTAGGACAGGTTGTTATACGCAACTAACTGTATCTATGTGTATATAACCAACCAACTCTAAACAACTGTATCTATGTCTGTGTATATGGATTGTATATACGCTTGTTTATAGACAAGGAAATAGGAATTATTTATTCAAGAACTAAATTTAAATACCAATTGCTGCCTGGCTGCCTTCATAGGATGCACAGAAGTATGACCAGAGCTAGAGCAGGTGTCCTGCACGGCTTCTGCTGGAATGGAGTTAGAACATCCCTCTACTTCAGACCCTGCATTGCTAAGAGCAGACAGCCTGGGGGTTTAACTCATGCTGTACGTCAGAGCCTGCGCTTCACAGTCATCTTCCTAGGGGACAGCCAAGACAGAGGGTAGAATGAAAACTCTGATGTTCTGGAAGGAGAGGATTCATTGTAGTCTGATGCCATGGCTGGCACAGACGAGACAGACAATGCAAAGCTAATTCAAGGCAGTAGGGAAATACTCCTCTCTTCAGTGGCAGAAGGACTGGAGAATGGTTTGGGTACTTTTCTCTTGGATTCAACTGGAAGTGTCCCACTCTCATCAGCACTTAAGGATAAAGATTGTTTGCTGTATGTTAAATCTGTGCACTGTAGTTGAGATGACATGTTTGACTTAAATCCACCAGTCAGTTGCGTCTCCTTCTGCAACTTTAACATCTGGTTTCATAGCATGTCTCTTATTCCTTCAGATTTACTGTCTTGTACTCAGAATAATTAAACTGCATTCTGATAAATGGCTGGGGGGTTTTATATTTTGTACAGCAAGGCATTCATTCGGTTTACACCGACTTTCATTTCCTTGGACTGCCATTTATTTAAACAAAGTTCTGTATCTTTACTTAAACATGAAATGCATTAATCAGTGATATGATGGCTTAAGTTCTACTTTATTACACTCAGGTGGAGGTGGTGAAATCATGTGGTTATATTGATCTGAGCTCAGATCAGGGTTCAGTTCTGACCTTCGATACACTCAGGTAGAGTTCCTGCTGATTACAATGGGAGTCAAGCATATGCAGCCAAGGCTCAGCATGTGGCCTTTGGTCAGAGTATGTATTACGTTTTGTTTTCCTCTAGATGTAGAGGATATATCAAAAACATTGTCCATTTTAAGCTTGTTTTTCATTTCTTTTGCTTGTCTAAATAGTGAGGTGTCTGTTCCCGTCATCCGGCCCCAAGTGAAAGTCACAAAACTACCTTCAAACTTTGCCAGCTGGAGTTTTCCAAACTTGCCAGTACTTCTGCATCAATGATGAGGACAGGTCACATCACCCTGTTGACACAAAGATATGCCTTTGCAGTGCAGCCCAGGGATGACACAGGTGACCCTGCCTGTCTGTTTCACAAGCAGAATTATTACGTCAGTTCTTACTGGAAATTCCTCCGAGCCAAGCACCTCATGAAAAACGGTGTTTTTGCTGTTTAGATGGTAACTAGTTATGTTTATACAAGAACTGTTAAAATAATTTAGCAATAACATATTTAAAACTACCACAATGAGAAAAAGCTGAAAACAGCCAAAATGTTAGTTTGAATGGCCTCAATAGAACGGGCCAAATATTTTTAGCACTCATGTTAGCGTCATTCCAAAAGAGTGCACAAAAAGTTGAAGGCGAGGGAGAGTTTTCTCATTCTGGTTCCAGTTAAAGACACAGCAAGAAGTTTCCTGCACCAGGAGCTTACAGTGTCTGAAGATAAAAATAGGAAAAATTTTGGGGGAAAGGACATATTACTACATGGTTTCTGAGACAAAAACCTTGGTCAAAGAAAGATGAATTTTACTATGAATTCACTATGAATTTTTAAGGCCTTTGTACTAAATTTGACAGTGTGCTTCTGATGTTACAATAGTCCTTTCCTGCAGCAACCTGGGAGTCAAGTTTTGAAATAGGCTGAATTTCAAAAAACGTTGGGGAAAATTGAATTTGAAAGAATGTCAATATCTATACACACATCTAAGTATTTATATACATATGTAAAAGATTTAGATTAATGTGAAGTGGAAAGAAAGTATTGTAAGGCAATATTCATTTTAGGAGGTAGGGCTGGAAAAGGCTTCCTTTTATATACATGGAAAGAATTTCCTTTCTGATTCTTCAGGTTTGTGGGATTGCTTTTTTTCTTCCTTTTTTGGTCTTGGATTACTTCATGCACACAGGCTCTACCAGAGTGATGGCTGCATAGCTTCAGGCAAAGTTGTCATTTTATTTTGGCAGGATCATTTTCCTGATTTTCCCCAGAAAGCATTTAAAATAGTTATCCTTCGTAAGATTTGCTAGTTTAAGTTTATGTAAGAAAAAATTTTAAAAGTGGAAGACAAAATTGCTATTTAAATCTATTCCTTCTACTCAAAGTTCTCTTTTTCTACCATTGTGCTCCCTTAATCTTGTCCATAAGATGTCTGCAAATGGTCACTGATTTTTTTTCAAGAGTGAATCAATAATTGAAGAAATATAGTCTTTAAGATCTTGATAAAAGGCTGATAGAACAGTATGAATTAGCAGTTTCAAATCAAAGCTTGACAGTAAGGTTGCAAAGAAATCCATAGACATGCTGACCGTTGAGAGGCTGATGACAGAAGCAGCTTCGCTAAAGTAGTGGTAGAAAATACCTCATTTATTAGAATAGGCTGAATGAAAAGCTGGTGTAAGGCTCCTCTGCCTGACTGCCACAGTCGTCTTCTCTCTAACGTGTTTTGAAGTCTAAAAGAATATGAAGAGCAAGAAAGTCTATTCTGTGTCAAGTGACAGAGGAATACTCAATTAGGTGAAAATTCTTATGATAAAGGTGACTCTCTTTCAGAGTTTACACACTTAGGAGTGTGGTGAAAGTACTGGGCACCCACAGAATAAAAAGTTTCACACAAAATTTTGTCAAAATGCTGGTTAGGAAATGTGCAGTTATTAATAGCTTGCTATTCTCTTTTTGCCACTTTTCGCTCTTTACTGTCTTTCCCTCTTTTTAAAAATAATCATCTTGACATTTATTTCTGTTGATTCAATTATTTCACATTTGTTTGACATGTCAGAATATTTTGAAGCAGTAAATTACATAAATCTTTCTGGTACCAGAGAGACAATTAAAATGCTAATGGAGAGGTAGACACTTTATTCCTGGTATATTCTTATCCTGTAGAATATTAATTCTCTCACACTTGCTGTATGAGCGTTCAAAAAGTCCACCTCTGAAATGGAAACTCTTCTAAGTATCTTGGCCCATGCAAATGCCAAGTTATTTCCATGTATTTGAAAGACAAAGTCCAGTATGTTTGTGTTGCAATATTCAGATGAGTATTTTTAAAGGGAAGATTTAAAAATGAAAGATCAAAACATTAGTAAAAGGTAAAAGTGGCAGCTGTTTTATGGAAACTTTGCTGAATTTCTTTTAGTAGACAATAGTGTGTAATTATTGCTTAAAAACATTGACATTACTTTTTGTTAAAAGATATGAAACCAAAAATATACACTTCTTCAGTTTTTAACTCATGCCTTGAAAAGGCAAAGAGCTTCCAGTGACACAAGCAGAAAACAAGGTCCCATTACTTAACAAGCTCTATTTCTTCAGAACAGCCAGCATTTTTGACTTTGTCCTTCTTTCATTGAACTGATGTGGGAGGAAACAAAACACCCGAGAGAAGCTAACAGTCTCTTTTCAGACAGCATGCTGATGAGGACGGTAGAAATATCTGTCCTGAGTTCAGGGGTCAGAGTTGGACTCTGTAGCAATAAGCACAAGGCAAGAACTGAAAAAAAGAGTTATTTTCCTTTCTTGCCTAGCTTTCTGAAACCCAGTACTCTATCAACAAAAGGCCCTTTAGATTTGCAGATATTTGGGATTGAGGAAGAGGTGTTCAATTTCACTTTCGGCTCCTTCCAGCCAAAGCTACAATGCAGCAAGCTATCACCAGCACGCAGAAGAAGAGTTGTCAATCAACAGTTAAATACTGACATGAATAGTGCCTTTGTAAATATTTCTGTTGTGCCTTTGAAAGCACGCAAGCCAAAACAAAAAATCTTTTGACAGTGTGTGAAAAACAAAACTGAAATGCTTCAACAGCCTTTTGCGGCTAGAAAGCTGGCCATATAAACTCTTTAAAATTGAATGCTCTTTGTCAGGCAGAGGAAAGCTTGTGTCCTGAGATTTGACCATCAGGCAGCCCAACAGCGTAGCTGTGTGCCTTAGAAAACTGTTTCTTAGCTGTGTGAGCTGGTTGGTTGCGTTTTTGTTCACATTCATGAAGCATTTGCAGTCGTCATTGCATTCATCCTGACTGAGTTTCTCTTTTAAACGCATTAGCAAGACACTGAGCAGTTTCCAGATCTCCAGTCAGATCTGATATATTGGAAGTTCCGCCAAACAAATCCCCAGGTTGAGTGATTTCCTTACCTGGAAGAATCCGATTTTGAGTTTGTGTTGTTTCCTTTTTAAAAAGCTGATTGCACTTGGTGTCACAGGCTTAGCCTGACTTTTCAGTAGCACCAGCAGAAAGCAGTAGGTTAAATCAGGCTCAGATAAAGTCTGTTTCTGTGTAATGTCCTGATTTAATTAGCCCATTTAAGTGTATCCCTGACTTTAAATACAGGTATGATTGGAACTAATCAGAGGTTTAAAGAGAGAAAAACAACTTGCTGAACTGCTGGCCAGACTCTGAGATGTTTTGCCTGTCCTCCATGAGTGGCTCCACTCAGGGTGTTACTCCTGAACTGAAGTCTTTCTGAACGTGAAGTCCAGATAGCACAAGGAAAGAGAAGCAGGTTTTTTAAGAGAAAGCAGGAAAAGAGCCTCACATACACAAAGAAAGTACTTTTCATATGCATGATCCTATAAACATCTGTATACGATAGTCTCAATGACGTGTATTGCTGAAAACGTTGCAGGTGGTGACTAACTAAAGACCAGTGGGACAGAAGTGGAGCAGTTATCTTGAGTTGCACAATCACACTTGCAAAATCAAATATTGAGACTTGTTTGGATTAAAGGGCACATTGGCTAAAGCTGCAAATTTATCTGCTGCTTTTATTGTAACTTGCCTTGGATTTTAACTTCCACCAGAGATGGCAGGAGAATTGTTAGTTCATCCAGCAATTAGATGATTAGTTAGTTCATCTGCTCATCTAATACCTAGCAGACTCAAGAGCAGCACCACTGCTGTCAGTCAGCTCAGAGGTGACTGGGAGTCCAAATTCTCTCATGAAAACTAAACCAAGGACTTTGTGGCCTAGGCCTTGTGTTTGTGGGAAAGTTGGGTTTTTTACAGGATAAACTGGTTCTTGCTCATATGCAACAATTTTGGGGATTTTAGTCATCTGGCATCTTTTGCATACCAGTTAATCCCCTTTGGAAGGGCGCAAGTCTATTCCAGAATTGTTACGTTTTCAGGAAAATAATTTTCAGCAGTTACCTAAAGTTACATCAACAGTTCCCCTTCAGACAGTTATCCCATAGTTATGCCATTCTGCATAGATTTACAGCTGAATCAACCTGTGTCTTTTTTGTCCTCTCAGGTCAGTTCAGTTGACTGGAACCTTCCGCTCAGATTTTAAAATTCAACTAGCCCTGGTAAAATTCCAGTTTACGTACACTCAACAACATTCCCTTTATAGCAGTCATATTACCTACCTCCAGGTGCACTTGGTAGGAAGGTCTGCAATTCTTTGGTCACTGGGAAAAGAAAGAAATTTTTTGAAATGCCAAGATCTAGCAGCACTGGAAATGTAGGAGAGGGATAGAACCCCAGTGTCTTTGAAAAATGGTGAATGGGGAAGGCATTTAAGTAACTGCAGATGTCAAGGACGGATCTCTTTCCCAAACAGAAAGAGATTCTTCCAGATAGACTATTTTTTTAGCATGTCAATCTTCATTTAGCAAGAGGATCTGGAAATTTAAGATACAAATGTGAATCTTTAGGTGGAGAACTAGCCTGCAGCTTCTGCTGAGGGGAATACCGCTAGCTAGAAGGCAGGCTGGGGTAAACCTCCTTAAAATTATGAGGTATAACCTATGTTTTTAATTTAAAGCAGATCAACACAAGAATGCTCAAACAGAAGGAAACCAATGTGAAATTCTGAGGCAGAAACAATTTCTAAATATTGTCCAAACTGAGAATACATACATACAGATAGATGGATGGTTTTGTACAGAAATATCTAGCACCGAAAGGGAAGCCTAATGTATGGGGGTTTGGCTCACGTTCTGTGGAGCTGTTAACGGATGGAGCTGTTGTTTCCCGTGGCTCTCACCTTGGCACCAGGGATCCTTCCAGCTGGTCCTCACGAATGTAGTAAAACTAGAGGCTTAGAATGAAGAGAAGAAAACAACTGGGTGGATCTTGTATCCTCATTGTAGTCCTTAAAATCTATCTTTGAGCTTTGAATTTGCAGTCAGTGCTTAAAGCAAAATACTTTTTGTCTAGACTTTCATCTGCGATGTGTAGTTATTTTGTCCACTAAAGTCAATGAAGTAACAGTGACCTAAATCACTTGAGCCTCAATGCTGCATGTGGCTGGAAGCCCTGGCTCTTGGTGTTTTCCTCGCATGCTTGGCACTAGTGGAAGAAAAGGCATTAGAGAGAAGTGACATTCCTGTTTTGAATGAGAGACCATTTCTTTTGTTTTGCTTTGTGGGTTTTTTTTTCATTTGTTAGTTTATTTATTAATTAGTCAACACCTACCAAAAGTGATAGTCCATTTGAAAACCTTAGGGATGGTAACTGAATATCAGAAGATCATTTGGGCTTTGCATATATTGACAGAGTAATGCAGTAGGAGTGTATCTGTAGAGTAGGACAATTGGACTGGCTATTCACAATATATTAATTTCAGTAGGTTTTACTTCAGACTGGTTCTGGTTTGACCCAAGAATAGAAAACTCATTAGTGGCTGGAGCACTCCAGGGGCACATCTTCTGGGTTAATATTACCTGCAGGTAATCCAGGTAATATGCTTCAAGACCTCTCTGCAGTGTGATATGTGGGGAAAAATCAGGTTTGCTTCAAAGTTACACTCTTGATCTCACCTAAAATGCAATGCAGAAGTATGGTTTTTCACTCTGTCCTGGAGACAGGTCAACACTTGTACATCCTGCAGTAAGTGCATAGTCTGGGTATGGTCTTGTGAGTTCTTCCCTTGTTAAAAGTCTTCTTACTAGATCAAAGGTAAGCTTGCTTGCAAAAGGATTATTTCTGAGCTGAAGTAAAACATATCTGGTGTATAGCATATAACTATGGGATTGTTTACACTCTTCAGAGGCTTGCCAGAGAACAGCTGTTTCTCATTTTTCAAGTGTAGTGAAAAGGAGACAGATCCGGCAGGAAAACTCAGTCAGGAGGTGGTAATGGCTTAGAATTTGCACTCCCTTCTTCGGGAAAGGTGTTTGACTCAAAGAACTTGAAACTGGACCTGGGCAAGTTCCCCAAGGCAATAGAGACACAAATGCCAAAGTGATTTCAACAACGAATGATCTGACCAATAATTTTTTACCCAGAGAGGAAATTACTGAGTTATAAGCTTCACTACTGAAGTTTTAAACTCTTAAGTCATATACTTTCGGTTTTGGTGTGCCCAGATGACCAACAACACTTTATTTTTTGGAAATTAATAACTCTATAGATCAGAGGACAGACAATAAAAGATTGATTTGGAGTCATTAAAGCAATTAATCAGTATGCCTATTTGACAATAATGCTTCCTGAAATTAAGTCTGAAACCATTGTTAGCACCAATATTGCAGCTGGTAAGAGCACTTTTCAGAGGGTAGCCGGAGGTGGCCCTGACAGCTGCTCTGAATTGTCATGTTGCACATTCCATGGTTTAAACAGTAATTTATTTTGCAACCTCTGCATCATCAATTCTGGGGTGTTTGTCTGTAATGTTTAATGTTTAAAGAGGTCAATATTTAAAGAGATCTGTGACAGCAAATAAAACCTCTAGGTTGCTTGAAAGTTAATATGTCACACACTGACGGTGCTACAGAACAAGAACTGTCACTGACAAAGTGTCAGTGTCTCTATTAAGGCAAGAAATTAGAGTGCCAAGAGAATCATCAGTGAGAAAGACTATTTAAAACTTCTGACGCAGTTTCTAAGTATCTTAGTAAAGTTCACCGGAGCTTAAAGGAAAAACTCTGTTAATCCTATTCAAGACATGCAGGGTAACAAGCCAGTGAATAGTACAAAACAGGGTATATAGGATTTGCCAACGTGGAGAAATGAACGTCCCTACTGCTCTGCCTCCTGCTCCGAGCCAGCATGGGAAAAAGCAGGCATGTGTATTGGCAGACTGGGATACACTACTGCTTTCAGCAATGCCTGTAGGGGTTACCACAATACCTTCCTGCAGGATTTGCTGCTTTGAAGTAGCACAGTCATGCTTGGCGTTGAGGTTCCCAAGGTGATGCAGAAATAACCAAAGCAGCAAATTTGTGGGTTGTGCTGCCCACAGGAGAAGATGGTGGCAATAAAAGCTGGTACTACTAGCACTGAAATCAGTATACCTGGCTGCATGGTAATACAAGCGAAGCAGAAAAGGGCCAGTGGAATCATTTCACATGCCAGTGACCTGAGGTTAGCAGGCTTTGCCTCTGCTAACCCTGCTGCTTCTAGATCCCCCTCTCTGCCTGACAGGGCTTTCTGCAGCAAAGGTCCTCGACAGCGATACTGAGAAGCACAACCTGCCCTCCCTCTCCTCAGTTCTGAGAGGGAGGAGGACTGCTGCCTTAAACAGCAGAGGAGCAAAAGACCTTGGAGCAAATTCTGTAATTATCACAATCTCAAAGATACTTTTGCTCCTGTTAACTTAAAATTTTAGAAACAGGGTTATTTGATTAGTGAGAGAACTTTATAACACACATTTTATATATATATATATATATAAAAATATTTTCATCTGATTTCAGTAGACTCCCACCTGCAAGCATAAGGAAAATGAGTCCTCTGAATTGGAAAAGCAACCCTTGAACCTAAAATTACTTTGGTTGAAGCATCAGGTTAAGCATCGTGATGTAGTGTATTTGTTGTGCAAACACAAAGTAAATAAATAAAAATTCTTATATTTTATCTTTTCTAATTTTTTAGCAGCGGTGACCATTTGTTTCCAGACTCTCTAAGCAGTTCTGTATTTCTGGGAGAAGGGAAGGCGTTAAAAAAGTCCTGTGTCTTAACAAGAAGGTTGATGTTTCAAGCTGTAAAGATAGCTCAGTTCCTTAAAATCACATCTGATACTATCTTTCCTTGACAAGAAATATTTTTTGTGCAAAGGGAGCACAAAATACAGTTTAACACTTCTAAACACCACTTTTAAAGAAACAAGGGATGTGGGCTTTTTTCCCTGAACCGATCCTTACAAGTTAGATCCTCCATAGTCCCAAAAGGCATGAATAGTTTCTTGTAAGTACAAAAGAGAAACAGAAACAAGACTTATAAAATCTTCTGAGGTCTCCGCTCTCTCTCCTTCTGCTCTCTCTGTCTCTCTGTCTCCAGACCAAAAAATGTTGTGAAGTTGAGGCAAACTGCCAAGAGTTTCACACCCAGTGCCGAACTGGCGTAAAGTCAAAGGTTGCTAGCTGCACTTGGATGCCAAAACATTAGCACGGCTCTCACTACTGGCTCTTACACATCCTTTTTCAAAGCTAGATACTTTGCAAATTTTTGCCTCTTATATAAGCTTTCATTGCTTGCTTTTCCAAGTTTTTCCTGAGGGCTAATCTTGCTGCTGGTAGGAAAGCATCTCGCATACTAAAAGTTTCCTCTTTGGTGGCAGCTGTTGATGGAGGTCTCCCTTCTGCGACGGGAAGCACATGCACCAAGAGTTGCATGCCCTGGGTATGTCACTATCAGCTCAGTGCAGTTCAAGCCTTCTTTTTGGTCCAGGTTTGCCAGTCAGCCCCACTGTGACCCTGAAAGCCCCACTGAGGGGCTGCCTCAGCCTGAGCTCTGCGGGTGTGTTCAGAGGGGGACAGCCCATCCTTTCTTACAGCCCCAAAATATGTCCAAACTTCCACTCAGAAATGGAGCATGTTAAGTTCGAATGCAGTACTGCCCTGTCAGTGATATCCCAAGCCTGACCCTCGTTAGCACTGTACAAACGCATTCAGTGACCAACCACCACAATTTGAAAAGTCACGGGCTGCAGCAGCTGGGATCTGCCTGAGAACCCTGATCTTTACCCCAGAACTAATGTCTACCCTCAGAGGGTACCACACTGGAACAGCACTGGGTTTGACGCATAACTTGCAAGCATATTTTTGGGACACTGTCTTTTATTTGCCCCATACTCAGACAGGCACCACTAATGCAACTAATAAATCACAAACTTCAGTCAGCTGAGGCTATGAGCTCCCAGATCTGCTTAAAGTCCCTCGCTGTTATAAACATGTATGAGTATCGCAACGTCTGACAAAATGGCAGACTGACACTCCTACAATATTTGGTGTTTTAGCACTTTAAACCGAGGCTCTGCTCTCCAGGAAAAGCAAGGACTCCAATCACAGAAAACTCTATGTAACATTATTCCTTTGTGGATGTTCGAGTGGCTGGCAGAAGGAACCAATAAAACTGCGCAGACACCTTCTTGCACCAGGGCAGAGTCAGCTTCAGCACGGAGGGAAAACAACCGCAGCCTATAGGGAAGTATTTAATCTCTATTCTCCTGTGCAATTCTCAGCAACACAGCAAAAGGAACACACACCACAATTAATGATTTACATATTTATAACCCAATCCTCTTGACCTTTGTTAGCCAAAACACCTGAGTAAACCAATCTTAAATTTCTTGTAACAGCTGGGAATGTGACAAATGCTAGGTTCTGTTGTTGGTTTGTTGTTTTTTTTTAAAGTGGGCAGGAAGGATAATTGTTTTGGTTTTTTAAGGTAATACAAAGCAGGAATACAGAAATGGTAAGATGGAGTTTAACAATAAGACAACAAGTGGTAACTGCTAAAAACAGAATGTAAAAAGCTGTTTTGCTTGTGTAGTTGCACATTACAATTTTGCAATGATAAGAAATTGTTTGTTTATCTCATCCAAGCAACTGTTTCCTCTTTTCCCATCACAGCAAACAGATGACTAGGTGAAAAAGGTTGATCAGTAATTTTTAGGATTATAGCTAAATCACTGCCTTGGTTTCAAGTTAATGGTCATAAAAATTTCATATTACCTTTGTAGCAGCTCTTTGGACAGTATTTCGAATATTTCCAATTCATAGGATGGCAAGCACATCCCAAAGGAATATTTTAAAAATGTGTGTATCCTTTTTGGTAACTACCTCTTTTGGCTTCATCCACCCACTGAAATGAATGAAATCTGGAAGTAAATTTTATGCCCTTGAGCAAGGGCAGGACTCCTTTTCTGAATATGTCTCAGTGATGCTCCTACAGCGTGCAGCTAGTATTTTGTCTTGAGCTGACACAGCCAGGGATGCTTGCCAATTTTGTAGTAACATGTGGCATAATGATAATTTAGAAGCCTATTTGTGTCAGACTGGCAAGAAAAGGTCACATGAAGAAGCAAAGTTATTAGGAGGAAGAATGCATCTCTTGCTCTCAAGAACTCAATGCTCGGTTAGTGCCAGAGAGGAAAGCCCTGTCTACCCTTAGCATTTTGCTTTAGAGGCCAGAAGTAAATCAGGATCCATAAGCATTATGGATTCCTTTAGCTCTACCTAATATCTGTAGTTGCCAGATCAAGGCTTTTAACTGAGTAAACCAATCTATGCTTCTGTCTTTGAGTCAAATAAGCTTGATTGTGCACACCCTGCTGATAAAAATTGGTGCTTAATCAGCATAAATGCGTGCTTTTTGTGGAACGGCAAAGTGCTTTGTTGGAAACAGCCTGGAGAGATTTAGCTGGGGAAAATTACTGTTGTCCTTATCACCAGCAATTTGGAAGGTTGTTTTTGTGTAGATGCATTAGGTACACATAGAGCACTAGAAGGCAATAACTGTTGGATGATATTGCATCCATATGGCTGAAGAGAGGGTCAGAAAATTAATTGTCGGACAGGTTTTACATGAGAACAGAAGGATGTTTGTTATTCCATCCTGAAAAGTGTAAGATATAAACACTGGATGTGGGATCTTGCTCAGCAATTACTCCAAAGAAAAAAGGATATCACCCCAAGTTCCTACGTACAGACACAATCTTGGTAAGTCTCCTCCCCCGCACCCTACCCCCAAATTTTCATTACAATAATTTGTTATTGAAGGCAAAAAACAATTAGTCAAACAAACAAACAAGCAAGCAAACCCCCCAACATTTTAAATAACCTCACAAAGATTAGTTTTCTCTTTCTAAATCGATTTTTGCTCTCCTCCATTGTGTAGTCACTCTTTCCTTTGTTCTTCATGCTCAGGACTCACAAAGTAAAAGAGTATCTTAATTTCTGAAGTGAAATAATGCAGATGTCAGGCTAGTTTACAAACACACTTTGCAGCTTCTTTCAAGCCTGGTGTTTTAGGACACAAGGACCTAGTGTTCTTCTTCACTTACAGGATAGAGAAGCAGGAACAAAAAGACAGGAAAAACTCTCTTTAATTTTATATACATATTACCTGTGTATTTCCTTAAATGGGAGGTAAGTAATCTAATCTAAAGTATTACAAAGCCCCTTTCTTTAACCTTAATTGGCTGGCAGAGGTCCAGCTATAGTACAGGAGATCCTTTGTCAGCAGATAAAATCAAAGTTTGAGTTAAGACTTTTAACTAACCTGGGTCTCAGTGCTGTGCTCCAGTCCATCCCTGCAACGCCATAACTACTGCTTTGTTACTGTAGTGAATACCTAAAGGTATTATGTCTCAAGTTACCTACCAGGTATTTAGGGAGAGAATCTGGCCTAAGGGTGTCAATGGGAATTTTGCCACTGACTTAATTTACAGCCTGGATTTCACTCACAGCTTGCTGAATCACTGGTAGTTTTTTACTGAATTTTCCAAACTATATGGTACTAGATAACCTTCATACTCTATTTTCAGCACTATTGTTTTTTTCTGAATCAGACTTCTCTGTTGATCTGCCTAAATGGGTCTAAAGGAAAAGAGGGAGAACAAGGTTTTTAAAATTTTGAAAGAAAGTTTTGTACATCTTTTCTAGGCATGGACCAACAACTGCAAAAATTGTATCAACAGAATAGAAGAGTATCATTTCAGGAAGATGAGTAACCAAACCGTCGGAGGCCTTACACTTGATATGTTGGAAGAGCACCTGAATGATATAGGTCAGCTGTGAAGGAACTTCAGGAAGGTACATGTTAACCTTACATATTCAAATCTGTCTTCCTTTGAAATGTGTCTCTTTACAGAGGAAACCAATTTGCTTAAGTGAGTCTTAGAAGAAGTGACCTTCTGTGTCTTTCCATTGAAGTAAATAATCATCCTGTTTTCTAGCTGTATTAGTGATTTCTATTGTCCAAAAAGACAGTGATTCTTCCTCTCTCTTTCCTTCCTTAACAGTAGACGCTAATGTATCAGTATGTTACAGCACAAATTAAGAAACAGACCTTCTTTAGGCACACCAGTCTATAAAATCACTGCTCCCAGTGACTTTGTTTCATTAGAAAAGAGCAATGCAGGATCTTCCTTTGCCCAAACTCACCAGTTTTTATTACATCTATTTCCCACTCTTTTATTAGTATTTTCATTTTGCAGAGCAAGCATAAGCCTGCTCCATTTTGCATTCCCTTTGCACAGTTGCAATGATTTAGCAATTGCAACCACACACGTCCCATTACACAACTGCGCGTGCTTCCTGTTTTAATCAGTGTGGCAAATTGCTAATTGTATAAACGTGCAACTTAAAAACCTACTGATATGAAAAAAAGATATAGAATGTCTTCATTTTCGAGATGCTGCTACCCTCCGGCAGAATAGGAGGGAAATGTTCAGTGCTGTAGTTGACGTCTGTAAGGACACTCGGCCCCGTGAGCCGGTTCACCTTTTCACTAAGAAATGTGCTGGCTTGTGACGTGTGTGTCCTACTGTAGCAGTGACAAAGGACGGAATGTGATGCCCTCAGCTGGGTGAGCTGTGGGTGCAGGTGTGCAGATGATCAGGCAGCTGCATTAGAGGTATTAGACAGTGATCCATGGTAAACTTTGGGTATCCCTGCACTCAAAGAGGCGATCCTTTTGGACTGGGAAGAACTGATCCCACAGTGAAAGAATTAGCTATTTCTAGAGAAAGAAAAAAGAGTATGTTTCTTTTCCCTGCTTGTACTCCTTTATTTTCTTGGATAGATGGGTTCAGGACTAAAGAGTTTCCTCTACTCCCTATGTTGTGCTGATAAAATAAAAAAGTCTTGTTGAAGACATACGTGCTGGATTCCTGTTCTCCTTAAGTTACAGCTAATATTCTGAATAGACAAACACAAGGAAGAAATGCATATATGTCCTTTGACACACACAGAAAGTTAAGAATGATCAACAGCTAGGGATAATCTGCAGAGACATAGCAATATGTTTAAAAAGGAAAAGGACATATATACTAGGGGAAAAAATCCAGAAATTTAAAAAGGTTCCCTCTCCGATTTGTAAACTTACTGTTTTGAAAAGTATTACTCATAGTCTCAGTTTTATTTTTATCACCTGTCCAAGGACAAAGTTTCTTCAAGAATGCAAATACACAACATGCTTACTATTCCAGGAAGGAAACAGTATTTTTATTTTCTCATGTTCTCCCACTTTTTGCAACCTCTAGTGTATTAAAAGTGTACAAACTCAAACTGTATCTGTGAATGAAAGAAATTACCTATTCTCTTTGTCACCAGAACCACATGTATTAGTGTCCAGACTTTCAGACTGCAATAATAATGATTACTATAATTTTTGTAGATGCAGCCCTACAATTCAAAGTCCTCACTAGTTAGTAATAAAGTCAACCTGGATTCTAAGGTCAACATATATTCTAACTTAGACAAATGAGCAGAATGTATGCTCTGAGCATCTAAATTCCAGAAGAAAGCATGAACCCCTTGCAACCTCCATACAGCCTCATTCTACAGAGTTCATTAATGTCAACATCAGTATTTTGCAACATAATAACAGTCCTCTCGAATTAAAATGCAGGCTTGTGTGACTTTCAAAAATGGAATCAGTATTCTAAATTAAGCCCCTGAATCCCTTGAAATACTTCATTTTCTCTGCAGTGTTTTCTCATGTCAGCTTTGCATTTCATATAATGTAGACAAAGCCCTTGTCGAAATCCTGTCCATACCTTGATAAGTTATTAAGCAAATTAAAAACATATTATAACATCAAGCCAGAATCTTGGGGTTTTTTTCTATTTCTATATACAATTTTAATTATTACATTCTTTTACACCACAGTCAGCTTTCAGTCTATCCTATTTTTGTGCTGAAAATGTGTATCAGTAACATAAGTTGTAAAAAGAAGTTGCAAAATGAACAACTGCAGTTCCTGGCACCAAGAAGTTCTACAAGCACTCCGGAATCTAGAATAAATACCTGTCCTAGAGGCTGCTACAGCCTCTCATGCATCTTCAGCAGTCTTAGCCTTGCTCCTTCTACCCATAAGCAAACAATTGTTGAAGCAAACCTTTTACGTTCCTGGTCTTGCTCCCTTGTCCCAAACACTTTAAAATTCTCCCCTATCTCCTATAAACCGCCTGTATCACACTAGACCAGGTTTGTCAGATTCTCTGTTTGCCACTTTCTCTAGAAAAACAGGTTAACTCTTTGCACTGAAGGAACCTGTGACCTCCTGGAACACAAAATATGTCACAAAACTGCCAACAGAAGTCACTGGAAGGATCTTTGTAAGGCAGCCATGGTTATACATTTAATTTTGGAGATTGGCACAAGCGTATAATCTTTCCAAGTCTATGATTAAGTACCAGTCACCATCAAAGCTTTCGATATGTAACTCAAAATGTAAGCATGGAGATCTCTCTTGTTTCATAGTCAGTACTGGTATAAACCCTGGTTATCTATTAACCTGGTGATAGCTACTTGTATTATATCATCGTGATGGATCCCATGGACTTTATAGTATCCCTTATAAAGACAAACAGTAAACAATTCAAGTTTAGGTGCGTTATCTAAGCAAATACTTTGAAAATATCTTTCCAAGGGCCAGATGAAATGATTACCAGAGAAATTACAGGATGTTGAAACAGAGGCAATGAGTCTGGAATAGGAGGGGAAGAAAGTGAGCCAGTTTTATTGTCCATCAATGTTATTATTTCCCTGTCCTCAAGATACAGTAAAGAACTGCAACAACAACAACAACCATCAATCCACAAAAACAAGGCATTAATCAATAAAAACAGGTCATCATCCTTGTTCTGTCTGTCCTTCAAAGAAAATTTTTCCCCAGTTGCCTGTTGGATGTCCTCATTCATCCCTACGCGTTAGATTTTATGGCTGGACTTGCATTACTGTTTTCATCTAGCAGAACGGCAGGCCTTGGCAAAGAGTGTGGGCAGACACTGGTGGCAGTATCACCTCTCGTACCAGCTGTTTCTGTACTTCCTCGCAGGTGTTTGTCTTCCACATGGCTGACAGCTGAATTCTGTTCAAAAAGGATGACTAAGGCTTCAATCTGTACAAAGCCAAGTTTCCTCTTGGATTCCCTTCCTCTTCCTGCTGTGCCTCATGTGGCTGGCACAGCCTTGCCATTGTGGAACAGAGGTTGCTGGAAATAAATTCTCCTTAAGCAGACAGGCTTTTGTTCAGTTTTGACTCCAGGCTCACAGCCCAAAGTCTTGAGCAATCTGCACTGAGAAAGCTCTGTGCGTCTGTGGTAAGGCTCTTTTTTAGAGGCGTCCAGTCTGAGCCAATCCGTAGTAAAGAGAACCATTTTCTGAAAGACTGTGTTCTGGGCAGAGGATCTTCATAATCAGTCTTTTCCTAGCATAGTCTCTGAGATTTCCATCAAATTGGGATTTAGATTTACATGCAGATAAGACCATTCTTAGGTTTCTATATCTGTATTTCTTTATGCATGCTAGTTGTGGAACAAATCAGGGAAGCATACTGTATTCTTGTACCTCTTGCCTATTAATTAATTAATCCTTCACTTTTTTCTAAACAAATGGGTGAAAGAAATGGTGTGTGCACATATTTTTTTATTTTCTTTCTGAAAAAGGAACACATGATTCAACAGCTTATTTTCTGTCACAGCCACAATTTCATCACGTGAAATCCAAGGTTTTTCTGTGCTCTAAAATAATCAGCACATTACTCATCTTTCTCTGGACATGCAAGAGGCCAAATAATTTTGTGGGTTTTCCTGTTCCTTTTCCACTTGCTTGGTACCACTTCCAGAAGCCGTTGTCTGTAATGCCTTTGCACAAATCTACAAACTGAGGCTCTTTTCAAAACCAATATTTTTTGGACACACTCGTATCAGCGTAATGTTTTTGAAGCATTTTGTGTAACTGTTCAAAGAGCGTCCCTTTCTCATTTTCTTAGTGATGATGGTACACAACCCCTCCTGCCTATCAGTTAAAAGTTGTCATCACCTTTCACACGAGGTCTGAACATTTCTAGCCAGTCTTCACCTGCTAGCTGTTTTTGTTGAATGCTTTGGTGAATTACATAAAAATTGTATAAGCATGACTTTCACTGCAATGTGCAATTTACAGACCCTTCACTTCTTTCGTAACCAAAAAGAATGAAGACTACAAAGAGTTCCCATGGTTCTTCACCTAAGTGTAAGTGCCAAAATGCGCACTCCCCTGACCTTTTCCTGTTCTGCAGAATGGCAAGGCAATTTTACAACAGCTTTGAGCCCCTGGGTAGCAGCTTTGCTGTTGTTATATTCAATCCAACCTCAGATGCTTGCTTTTCCCCTTAATCTTGTTTTCCCCATTCTTACTCCACCTCAAGCCACATGCATGATTCTCTCTTCTCTGTTATTTGCACGTGACGCTGCTACATGATTTTTCTCCCTGGATTTATTTAATGAATGAGCTTTTCCTAGACTTCATCTGTTACAAATTGCCACATCAAGGCTTGGACTCCTATTTACTGCTTTTCCAAATGGTCTTATTTGCTGAAAGAACACCTGAATATGTCAAGTATCTTAAAGCAACAAAGTATACAGAACAAATGAGAAAAGCCACGAAACAAAATGCCAGCTCGTTCACAGTGTACCTGATTATTTTGCTTTCCAAGATATTAAAAACACTGTTGCTGTGTATCTCCAAGATGAAAAGCGGAAACTCTCTTTGGCTTAGAATACTGACGATGCTGAAGAGACTAATGCTTACCTGGTATCTTTTAAATATTCAACCTCTTGTGTTCATTTACCCAGGATTAAGACAGATGGTTTTTGAATTAACAGACTACATTTGGATAGCCAGAGAGTGTACCAGATGGGTATCATTATTCATTTATATGAAATTCTGTATCGCTTCCCTTGGGAAATACTAAGAGTAGCATATTTATTAGAGAGCCAGTCACGCTAAAGGCTTTATTTGTTCAGTTGACTGCGGCTTATAAGCAACAATTACAGCATGACAGAAGGTAACAGACCAACATACTCATTTTTCAGTGTGTAACTACAGCTTGAGCATGAATAGCTGGGATTACTATGAATGGGGAAGAACCATTTAGGTATAGAACAGAAAAGAAAAACATGCATAATCATTTTGCATAAGGGTGTGCTTACCAACCCGTCAATTACTTACGAAGCCACAATATTTCTTAAAATACTTTAATTGAAATAGTTCCTGTAGAGAGAAATATATCTTTTATTAGACTGACTACATGTAGTTGTAAAGAGCAGACTACTTTTATTAAATGTTTTATAGCATATTCTAAGTACCTTAAAGCTGAGTGGATGGAAGTGCACATATTCAAGAACAAATCTTTCTTTCACTAGGTAAGTGCAAGAGTGTTATCAAAATTCAGCCATGGCTGGGAGAAAAAATTAAAAAAAAGAAAAAAAAAAAGAAAAGAAAAAAAAAGCAGAACAAAAGGTGAGCCACTGGGACGAGCACTGTGGGAAGGATGCCTGGATTCTTCAGAGTCTTCACTTAAAAATCCAGCCGGGGCATCATTTGGGGTTCCTATCTACTTCAGTGCAGCCAACCTTTCGTAATCTGTCTCTTTCTGCATGTTTTCAGCCCTTCCCCAGAACTCTGCCCTTCACACAGTCCACTTAAGTCCAGCTTCAGCCAGAGAGCAGATGGGAACTGGCCTTTCGCACATTCTGAGCCCTCCAGCTCCTAATGAAATTGTATTAATGGGGGTGGTCCCTACTGCCTCACCCCAGTGCTGCATGCTGTGTGACAGGGCTGCTGGGGGCACCTGTCCCTGGAGAGGACAGGCAGCTGGGAATGTCAATGGGAGATGAATTCCTGCCAGTTGCCGAGAGCAGGCCACGTTTGCCACCAATGTCAGAACACACTGACGTTCCCATGGGGCAACATTTCTCCATTTCCCGTGGAGCAGCTTTTGCAGGTCCCTGCCCAGGATGTGGTTGCTGGTCACCCTCACTGCTGGAGATCTCTGTACGTTATATACAGGGAGTCCTGGTACCTAAAGTGATGTGTGTTTTTTGCTGAGGGACTGATGTGTAGGCCTTGGGTGTTGTAGCCCATTCCTTAGAGCTATGCCTACGTTATGTAACTTTTCTAACTTTATTTTCTATTATTATATTTCTATTTAGCTTTCCGATGTCCATTTATCACTGGGTCGAAAGAGCCAATTTGAAAGTAAGAAACCCTTAGGCACGGAGTATACGCTCAACAAAGATTGAGACGAGCTAAGGAAAGTTGTTGTGACCAAGAGCTCCCTCTTGCGCATCACAGCAAGAGCAGAAGGTCCGTGCCTCCGCAGGTCCCACCTCGGGGCCGTGCAACACGGGCAGCACCTGTGAAGCAAGGGCACCCTGCAGTGGGGGTCCCCGAGCGCAGCAGGCATGGCCCCAGCTTTGCCGAGGCAGGGTGGAAGCACGTTTCTGTACTGTAAAAACTCTTCGCAACCTTTGCAATCATGTTTATTTCACTAATCTATTCGGGGAAAAAAAAAAAAAAAAAAAAGGAAAAATCCCACAGAACCCCACATTTTGAAACTAATGCTTATCGGTTTGACCGTCTTACTTACAAATATATTTAAAAAAAAAAATGTTGAAAATCAAAGTATATTTTCATGAACACAGTTCACAAATTCTTTTGGTCATTAAGACTTGAGGCTCTGCAACAGTGCTTGTGGGGTATTTCAGAAGGCAGCAAGGGTCACAACTTTCCCAATAATCTCCGTTCTTCTGGTTCCATCACGGCCAGCTCCTTGTACTGCAGCAGCTCTCCACCTCTTCCTCTACGGGGAAATAGAGTAAATGCTTAATTTTGGGTGCAGTTACATCTATTTTTCATCTAAAACACTTATTTAAATGTGTTATTTTCTCAAGGTGTCCTGTCTGGATGTGTTTTGGCTTTTATGTAATCAATTATCACGAGCATAGGCCGTAGTGCACTGACTTTTTAGACACAAACAAGCTCATTTCTTGCTCACTGCAGTTTTAAAAGCATGAGAACAGAGGTTAGAAAATGCACTGAACCTTAAAAGAAAGGATAAATTCAAGCAGTTTTAAGGTCTGGTGATTTTTTCCTCCACAGCATGACTTTGCACAAATTACACTGAAGCTGTGCGCTGCAACTGCGTTAGTAGTTAGTATACTTGACTGCCCTTCGAGTGTTTGCTGGTGCCAAAGTTGTTCAGGGCAGGTTCCTCAAGTATGAAGAACAGTGAAAAGGAAGATTAATTTGTATTATAACCTATTGTAATGGCTTATTTTAGTAATTTTAATCTATCAAAAATTGAACACTGGACAGGTAATTAAGCAAGAATTAATATCTGGATATCAAGGTCTATTATTTATGTAAAATCTGTCAAAGCAAGCCCAAAGCAAACATTTTTAAAGCGGAGGTACTCAAAATGGTGAAGCTTGATCATGTTAAGTGAGTTTGAGTAGCAGGATGAAGCATATTGTGGAATGTACTTTAAGTGAGAATTAAATGAAAACAGTAAAGTGGATTTTTTCTAACTGTTATACACAACTAGATTTCTGGAAAGGTATGATGGCCACACAGACTAAAGAATTTTATGAAACACCTTTCAAAACCTCCAGTTTTGATTGCATATTAAAGACTGTAAAGGTGAAAAAACACTTTTTCTGTTTCACTTTGCAAATAGCAGGAAATGTTATTTCAGCCAAAAGATCTGTAATTCAGAATTCAGTTGTAATTCAGAATTCTGCTTTCTGTCAGAGAAAAAATTATAAAGATTTTTCTCAAGCAAGAACTATGCTGAAGAGCATCTGAAACTGAGTCTCACCCTAATCAAATAGGTCATCCAGTATGAAAAGAGAACTCTTCATATGACTCCCTCTAAAATACATTTATTGGACTTATTTGAGCTTTAACATTCAAACATTATTTGTGCAGTAAGATAATAAAGAAAAGGTGAAATTTTATTATTTCACAAGCAGAATGGTTACACATGGAGATAGAACAATGAAAACTGGGAAGAATCTGGTAACAGGAACAACAGCACCAGCAAGCTGGAAAACTAGGAACCTGAGTAATACTTTAATTCCTTGTCAGGATTGCAAATTATTAACTGCCTAACTCAAGGAAAATTATAATTAAATCAACAGTTACAAAGGTATATGTGATGTTCTTCTAAAAGAGGAAAGCTCAAATCTTTAATGTTAAAAATTAATATATAGTTCCATATATCATTTACGGAATTGGATATCACTGTGACTGGTTGTTTAGGAAATGGACCAACTAAGCCAGTTTCAAGCTTCAAAAGAAGTAAAGATTTTCATAAGCAGTTCATGTTGCTAGTAGTTCTTAATGACTATCAATCATTATTGCTACATATACAAAGCACCTAGTCCTTAACAAATCTATCCCAGAAGAGTTGTGAGCACAGAACACAGTGGAGCTGATGCTCGGCTGTCAGCGCTGATGGCTGCACTCCATGGGGGTCCTTACTTACCAGGGCCAAGGTGATCAGGCCTGAGACCTCCTTGCAGGCCGTTTGCCATCTTTCTTCTTTACTCAGTTGTTGTTTTATACTCTCTGTCCCCGATCCAAACAAAAAGGAAGTGATCTCATCTGCTCTTGATGACATATTTTGGGGATTGAGACATGTCCCAGGTTTTTGTTATTCTGCTGGTGCCACCAGACACCTTTCTTGCCTGCTCTGCATGATTATCTTGGTTTTACCAGGCACCTTTCCCCTTCTGCTTTGTTGTTTGGTTATTTGGTGACAGATTTCCAATTGTCATTTCTTAAGTAAGCTTGATTTTGCCTCTTTAGTGGGGCATTAAAAAAATAGCTGGAAAGAGTGAACTCAGAAACCATAAGCTGTCCAGGATCACTTCAGTTGCTGTGAAAAATCACAGCGTGAATCTTCCTGAATTGTATTTCTTGCCACATGAAGGAGAATGTGATTGGGAACACTCTGCACAGGCATACAGGTCCTACAAAGCTGTTGTCACCGATTTAAGTAAAATGGCAGAAGCTGCCTCCTATGGCACCAGTTTTTGAGCTATCTCAGCTGTCAGCCAACACTTAAATGCAATCTGAAATAAAAACCACTGTGTTCACATGAAAACAGCAGAGATCTGAGGATTACTTTTGGGTGGCTAACACCTGCCTCAGAGGTGGGGTGGACACTTGGTAAAGCATCTGCCATCTCACTTTAATCCACACCTGCAAATCTGTCAGAGCCTTCAAGGTATGAAATTTGCGTACCCCTGTCCTGTGAAGTCTGCAGTCCCCAAGCAGATGCCCAGGCTTCTCATACAGCACTGAGAATGAAATTCAGGGGCTCCACAAGGAGTCACCTCGTTAAGGCCAGGGGATTACGAAGCAGCATCCCAGCCTGGTGGCCCTTTTGGCACTGGCTGCTCCATGGGACGTGGAATGGGAGGCCGGACCTACCCTGTCACAAGTTCATTCTCCTGCCTGGGAGACTGGAGTTTTCTTTTTACTACTTTTCATTTACTTTTTTAGGTTTTTTATTTTTTCTTTTATTTTTACTACTCTGCCTGATTTACCACAGCACTGAAAATTAATATAAGGATGGAGATTATCTTTCATTTCTTCTTCTGAATCTGTTTCATATTGTGAAAATAGCTCAGTGTTTACCGGAGGGCAGCTCACAGCCGACACTCCCGCGGTCAGCGAGCGCACTTCAATCGGTATTCTACCCCTCTGGAGCCATGAACCTTTTCACGGCCGGCGGAGCAGAACTCTGCAACGGGGAACGCTGAGGGGGTGCCGGGCGGGGACCGCCCGCCATTGCAGCTCCGGCTGCTGCCTCGTGGGACGCGGGGGACCGTTCCACCCGCGGGTGGCGGCGCTCAACGGGACGCGGTGACAAGCGCCCCCAGGGGAGCGGGGACGCAAACCCGCCACCCCGGGCTCCGGGGCACCACCGAGGCCACGCCCTCGACTCGAGACCACGCCCATTTCTCCCCGCCCGCTGCCGCGAGGCCGCGCCCCCTCCCCCGCCGCACACCACGTCCGCACACCCACCCGGAAGTGCTCCCGGAGGGCGGTGGCGCCCAGCGCGGGTACTTCCGGGTGGCAGCGCGTTTCTCCCCTTCGGCCCCTCCGCCACGCCGCTGCCTCCCGCCGGGTCCCCGCTCCCCCCCGGCTCCCTCTGCCTCCCTTCCTCCCTTCGCCTCTCCCCGCCCCGGGCCATGCCGCTGCGGGGCTCCTCGCCCGCGGGGCCGTGGGGGCGGCTGTTGCTTGTGGTGGCGCTGGCGGCCTGCGCCGCCCGGGCCTCCGAGATCACCTTCGAGCTGCCCGACAACGCCAAGCAGTGCTTCTACGAGGAGATCGCCCAGGGCACCAAGTGCACCCTCGAGTTCCAGGTAGCCACCGCGCCCCCCCTCACCCCACCCCACCCCCCGCGCTGGCGGAGCTGGGCCCCGGACCGGCGAGCGGTGGCCGAGGGGCCTGCTGCCCCGCTGGGCCCTCCTGGGATGCTCCGAGCAGTTCCGGGGAGCGCCTGGGCCGGGAGCGGCAGAGCAGGCCGGTGGGGCGTTTCCGTGTCGGGGGGAAGGAGGTGCTGGGCGCTGCTATGGGCCCTGCGGGAGCGGCGCGGGGTTTGGTTCCGGCGGGGGATAACGTTGGGCCTGACAACCGGCGGTGTCCCTCGCTGCCCTGCAGGGCTCTTTCCCGTCCGAGCAGCGTGGAGAGCAGCTGAAGCGCCCCAGCCCAGCAAGATGCCGCGAAAGTAATTCCCTTGCAGGCTGTGAAGCGTTTGCGTGATGGGCACAATATAACTTTACGGAGCTCACCCTTTATTTCAGGGTGTGAGTCATGTAGCAAACAGTAAGAAAGTGATGGAAAGGGTTGTGCGGTCCTAGCAAAGTGTCCTGGGCATATAGCGAGACAGCAGAATTTCAAAAGATAGAACATGAACAAAACTGACATCTTACTGAAGGCTGTGGTTAACAGGCACCTATTAAGTGAGGCTGCACTGTTTTCCTTACTTTTCCCAGTTTCTAACAGTTTGAAGGTGCAGCTATCGTGATAGGGCACGCTGTGCAGCTTTTGAGATGTATCAAGCAAACATGCCTGGCGGTTTTGGTGCCTTTTACTGTATCAGCAGAGTTCCAGTCTTTCAGTCTGTCCCTTCAGCTGGTGCAGTCACTGGCAGTACAGCAGCAGTGTGAGCGGGAAGTCATCCTTGATGATGGGAATCGCAGTTACCTTTGGGGGTTTTTGAAGGTTTTTGTACTTTTGTGGTCTGACTTTTCATGTTGAAGTCCTATGATTTTTTTTTTCTTCCCTAGCTGCTGTTCCACCTTTCATATTTTGGGGAATGTTGCTGCTGCCAAATACTAGTTCTTGTTACTCTGTCCTACATATTCTAGTTCTTTCTTAGCTATATCTTTTTCCCTACCCAAATGTTTCTTGTCCCTGCCTGTTACTTTCATAAAGGCTTTTCTGTGCAGGACTCCCTCCCACCTGTTTTCAGGTGGATATCATTCCAGGTAGCTGAACAGATAAGTGTGCTGTTGTCACTTTTGTCAGTGAGCAGGACAGGAGTAGCATTGTTAGAAGTAGAGTCTGAATTTCACCAACTGCCAGTAGACTGAACTGCTGTGTGTGTGTCCTTTGGTGGTATGTCTCAAGAGCTGAGAGAATGCTCAAGCAAGCTCTCTGGGAAGGAGCTGTAGGGGAACTTTAAAGCTCTGGCAAATCTTTACCATGTCTATGTAAACTGTCCCTTTCAGGGTGTGTGAATATAACTGAATGTGAGTACTGATTACTTCCGTGTAATCAGTAAAAAGCACACCGTTCTCAAATTTGAGATCATACTTCAAAAACAAGCCATCATTTCATTATAGAAAATCTTACTTTTGTTTTTCCTTCAAACCAGGTAAGCATTTCTGCATGAAAGTCCCAAGTAGATACAGACATCCAGAGATGCAGACATCCAAAAATTTTTTTGCTCTTTGTATCTCATCATCACATTTTTGGAAAAACTGTGAAGATGCTGCTTGCCAACTGAATATTGTAAAAAAAAATTGCTTTTTATGGAGCAGCTACTGCTCAGATCTGTTGTTATGTCAGTTGTACCATTAAAGTTATCGTGTGAATGACTTTATACCTAAACAAACTGATATGAGTTTAAATAATACTATGTGAACTGAAGTGCACGTGCTGAGATACTAAAATATTTCAGTGATTTCTGCACGCGTATAAAAGGGTCATGCCTTTAGATACAAGTCTCTTCCTGCTTCTGCGTGCTTTGTCTTAAAAGCAAAAAGTTTGGAGCAAGGATTAAGCATCAGACTACTAGCCTAAAAGTCATCAGGACACCCAAGCTATGAATACCAAAGCTACCAATTAGTCTTTCTGTAGAGGTGGGATGGCTAGTCTACAGAGCAATATGCTGTAGACAACAATAACTGAAGCCTGAAAAAACCCTTGAGACAGTCACATTTTTGAGTCACTTGTAGGCATTATCTGGATGTGGTGGGTCTGCAGCTAACCATGCAGGAGGGAGGCAGACCCCCTGGACCACTGCTCTGGTCACAAGCGCACCTGAAGACCAGCCAGTCAGGTTGAAATACCTGTTCTACTGGTCAAATGCCATTCCTGTGGCTTAAAGCAGTTTGAGCTAATAGGATAGTTATGCTTTTTTGGCTGTACAGAAAGGAGACATCTTACTGCACGTTAGCAGTCTCCTCCATTGGAATGAATTCCATGGAGGATCTGTGAGTACAGCAGATGGCTGATTTGTTACAGTAATGTATTTGCTGCCCATCAGATCTCCTCTACTGTAGCCTTTGCTGTTGTACAATTATTTATAACAAAGTAACTGAAATTGCTGTCCTAAGTGGTTTGAAAATGTAGTTGACATTACATATCCTGAATCTAAAGTATGTCTTCTGTAAGAAAATAATTTTGTAGACTTGCTTTGAAAGATTTTCAAATTAATGCATCGAAAGAAGCGTGGCCAGCAGGTCAAGGGAGGTGATTTTGCCCCTCTACTCTGCTCTTGTGAGACCCCACCTAGAGTACTGTGTCCAGCTCTGGAGTTCTCAAAACAGGAAGGACATGGATCTGTTGGAGCGGGTCCAGAGGAGGGCCATGAAGATGATTAGAGTGCTGGAGCACCTCTGTTGTGAGGACAGGTTCAGAGAGTTGGGGTTGTTCATCCTGGAGAAGAAGAGGCCCCAGGGAGACCTTATAGCAGCCTTCCAGTACCTGAAGGGGACCTACAGGAGAGATGGGGAGGGACTCTTTATCAGGGAGTGTAGCGATAGGGTGAGGGGTAATGGTTTTCAACTGAAAGAGGGGAGATTTGGATTAGATATTAGGAAGAAATTCTTTCCTGTGAGGGTGGTGGGAGGTGTCCCTGCCCATGGCAGGGGGGTTGGAACTAGATGATCTTTAAGGTCCCTTCCAACCCAAACCATTCTATGATATTTTAAAACATTTGTTAAAGCAAAAAATTTTGCAGTACCACTTGACAAGTCATACTTCTTAGAAGAAATGTATAAATGTCTGTTTTGTTAAAAAGACAATTTCTTGGTTTCTGTTCTCAGGTGATCACTGGAGGTCATTATGATGTTGACTGTCGGTTGGAAGATCCTGAAGGCACTGTATTGTACAAAGAGATGAAGAAACAATATGATAGCTTCACGTTTACTGCATCCAGAAATGGAACATACAAATTCTGCTTCAGCAATGAATTCTCTACTTTCACACACAAAACTGTGTACTTCGATTTCCAGGTTGGAGAAGATCCACCACTGTTTCCTAGTGAGAACAGAGTAACTGCACTTACCCAGGTAAAAAACTGTTGAGTTTGACAGCAGCTGTTAGGTGGAGATAAAGCTTTTTTTCAAGTTCAGCTGCATTGGATATCTGTACCACTTTTGAAAATCAATGGATTGTAGCTTTTGAAATAATCTGAATTACTACAAATAAGCTTTCTTTCTGAAGATAGGATTTGTAGAACTCAGAGCAGAGCTGAGAAGGAGTCACCAAGTGCTTAAGAGAAAATAAGGGTAGCAATTCCAACCTTAAACTCCAAGCCACTGTCTTCTTTTTGTTGTTGTTGTTGTTTTTGGGGTTTTTTTGTTAAGGAAGCTTCCTTTTAATGTCGTGGTTCTCTGCGTCTTGAAGTGAGGATTTAACAAACCATAGATATTGGTGGATCAGGGTTTTCAAAATTTCCAGACTTTGGAGAAACTTTGAGAATTTTTTTTGTTTATTTAACATTGTAGAGGTTTTGGTGGGAGGACTTGAGTTGACCTCTCATGTAACTGCCATTTTTAAAATGGAGCAGAAATTTCTAACAAAATGAACAAAATCAGCAATATTTAGCTGGCTTCTGCATATTTGTCCTTTAGAAGGTACTACAGTGTGTCAGAGCATTATTGTTGTATTCTAAGGATTTTGCAGTTTTGCACCACCTCTACCCCATCTAAATCCATCAAAGCTTCCCTTCAAACATTTGCTTTACGAGTTCCCACTCATGTTCTTACATTATAACCATCACCAAACCCCTCTTTAAGCAACCATTATAGAGTGCTGGACATGATTGCTGTTTTGCTAGCCTGGACTCAACAGGATAAATACCGCCTGCCAGATGTCAATCTCACTTGAATTTACCTCACATGAGTCTGCAATAGCTGACATCTGTAATGACTAGATGAGTTGCTCTCAATTCAGCTACAGCTTTTCCTCTTTATTCTTCTCACCCCTCTGCCTTATTTTATACTCTGATTCCTGCTTCTGTATCTTTCCACCTCTTTTCCTTAGTTTATTCTTGATTCTGTTCAGTCTGTGTGTTCTATTACATCTGGTTTTTCTTTTGCGATCTTGTCATCAGCAGAGGGATTTTGAGAACACAGAACATGTAGCTCGTGGGTCTTGCATCTCTGCAGCCCCTTGCAGTCTGTGGGAGAAGATATATAAAAAAATAGTTTATCACTGGGTTGTAGCATACACAATGCAAATAAGGCATTAAGGAAATAAAAAATTTAAGTTTCAGAGTACAACACATCTTTGGTAAGAAGGTTCTTGTTGCAGTTTGCTTCAGGCTTCTGGCATGACTAGGTTTCAGCAGCCTTTCACAGGGACAGTAAAAGGTAAATCCCTAAAACCAGAGTGACTTTGTGTTTAATTCCCTTATGCGGACTGGGAGAGCTCTATAACATCAACGAGACCGGCAGCAGAACTTAGTTTGGAAAGCCTCTTCCAGAATTTTGTTGAGTAGAATTATCTTGGAGTTGTTAAGACACCTGTCTTGAAAGTCATCAACTTGAAAAGATGGTCCTGTCAGGATGTTAAACGTGTCCTTTTATAATATGTTGTGCAGTTTAATCTTCAGGAAATACTAGTTTTAAGCAATAAAACAGGAAAACAAACTGTGACTAGTAATAAGGTATTTTGAAGATCTATTGGTTAATCTCTTGGTTATCAAAACATAGTGAAGGGCTTTTACTTGATGAACTGAAAGTGGAAGAAGTTTATGTGAAAAATGATCTAGGGCTTGGAAAACTGGTAATACTTTTTTTTTTTTAAGATGAAAAATGGCAATAAATGTGGGCAATTTAAGTCTTTGTTATGTGATTATGTTATGGAACATTCAGGAACACTAAAAGGT
>KZ505676.1:849815-861786 GCA_002844005.1 Limosa lapponica baueri
TATGTGAAAAATGATCTAGGGCTTGGAAAACTGGTAATACTTTTTTTTTTTAAGATGAAAAATGGCAATAAATGTGGGCAATTTAAGTCTTTGTTATGTGATTATGTTATGGAACATTCAGGAACACTAAAAGGTAATAGAATTGTCCTTTCTTAACCACTTTTTATGTACATGACTAAGAGAAGGGTCTCTTGCCAAAAGAGTTCAGTAATGTAGGTTTTTAGAATGTTGCACAACTTGAGTGGGAATTATGCAGTGAAGAATGTCATACTGATAAAACACAGAAGCATTTAAGTATATACTATGTGGATCTTAATGTTATAAGCAACTGTTTGTTTTCCTGGTGTGTGTGGAATTAACATCCAGGAGATCCCTGCCATTTCAGAAGTGTTTGTAGTGTTCATTTTGAACCCAAATATACATGACTTCAAAATTTATTTAGTCATTCTTAGACCTCATTGCCTTTTATTAGATCTGCAGTTTTACACGCTTCTGTATTTAATAGTCTGTCGCGTTCCTGTGTATAGAGTTTGAACAATGTAAGTTAAATTTTACTGCATTTACAGTATTTTGGTCTGAGAATGGACTGAAGTAATCCTTAGCTTGTGAAGTTACATGACTTTAAATACCAAGCAACAAAACTTTGCTGAAAAAAAGCACTAGAAGGGTTCTTGATTCAGATGTGTGTGTGTTTGCTTCTCCAGATGGAGTCTGCGTGTGTTTCGATTCATGAAGCTTTGAAGTCCGTCATCGATTATCAGACTCACTTCCGCTTGAGGGAGGCGCAGGGCCGCAGCAGAGCGGAGGATTTAAACACCAGGGTGGCCTACTGGTCAATAGGGGAAGCAATCATTCTTCTTGTTGTTAGTATCGGGCAGGTGTTCCTCCTCAAAAGCTTCTTCTCGGATAAAAGAACCACAACAACCCGCGTTGGATCATAACTGGTAGCGGTAAAGCTTCAGGTCATTGTGTGATACTCATCTGTAAAAATTACTGTTTTCCAATTAATTGCAGGTATAAAGGATCTGAGTATATGCAAAAATCTAAATGTGTCTACCCCTCATTCCTTAAAAATCACAAAACAGACCCAAAATATTATGAAAGGGACACAGGATCTGAACTATTTTAAAAATTCTTTGGAACTTCATGGGTGGTTTTTTTTCTGATTCCTGCATTAAATAACTGGCAGTGACCAGCCTCTCTTCACTTCTGCTGATTTTAATCCAAATTGAGTTTGATTGTTACCAGTATGATTACCCATCTGCAGTATAACAGTTTAAAATAACCCAACAGTCTAGTGTCTGATACAAGAGCCAATATATATGAAAATTTGATTTTCATTTTCAGGCTGAATGTATTGGATCATAAAAAGGCAAATATGATGAACTGTAGTTCATTTGATTTGCTGTTAAAAAAATAATCCAGTGATATCGCTTGCTTATTTGTAAAATTGTTGCTAGCTTGACACTACATCAGAGTGCAAATTCACCATCAGCCTGGTAAGTCTCCACTTTCAAATTTCACTAAATTTTGTACTTTAGTATATTTGCTTAAACATACATTCTTCTATATTAATATAAATACATTTCCTCTTTTACTATGTTTGTTTCACTAAACAAATTGTAAGCTGAGACTACTCAGGAAATCCACTTTCTGTATTCAAAAATCCAAATCTCTGACTTTATTGTAAAAACATGCAATAAAATAGGGAATCTTGTATCTTTGTCGCTGAAACTGTACAGTTTCCATACTCATACATGATGCTGCTGCTGCTGCTTTTTGGATTTTAAGACCAGAAGTAGCTTGTTTTATTAAGCAGCACAGCACCAGCACTGGACGAGGTTATATGATGTGTTAGGCACATACAAAGCATTTTACTAAATTGTTTTCCTATTAAGAGGCCAATTTGATATTGATACTGCATTGCACGAGTGCTGTAAATTTTACTTTCCTGTGTGTGGTGCACTGATACTTGATGGCCTTGTGCATCTAATTGCCACTCTTTTTTGCTAGTGGTCGGGAAATGTTTTAAATATTTCAGGTTATCTTTTTTCTGGTAGAGTTATAGTTACATTGTTTCCATTGCTCACGTCTTTAGTAGCTTATGTACTGTAAAGTCTTGGTTTATTTGGATGGGGAAGGTAGTAAATGTATATACCTACAAGTAGCTTGAATTGAGCTGGTCCTAGTAAGGCTCATAATAAACTCCTTCAAATCACTCTGGAGGAATAAGCAGGCTGACCAATTCTTCAGTGCACACAAACTAAACTAAGGTGAGAAGGTTTGTCATAAATTACTAGCTAGTTCAAAAGATGCTGCTTAAGGAAGTTGTCAGCAAGGAGAGAAAGAGAGCCAAACCCTTATTAATTGCCTGTATTATTTCTAGCAAAATTTTGAAATTACAGGTACAGGTGACACTTGAGCAGTCTGAAGAATTGATCTAAGATGACTTGATTTTAAAATCTTGTGATGGCTGAAAAAGATAAACAAAAGCGTGCCTACTCTCTCTTGTGAACTGAACAACTGCTCTTTTGGGCACTGAAGAAAAACCTCAGAAAGCTCAAAAAATCGTTGAAAGGGTCACAGGGGTATTTAAAAGCTTAATATATGTAAAATGCAGGGTTATATGTAACATTTTTCTATCCTGTACTGAACTTTGAACACTGCAGTCCCATGTGGGGATGCAAGCTTCCCAGAAGGAGTTAGACTTGCGAAGGTCAGACAACAAAAACAACTAGGGCTTTTTTCTTATGATGCAGGTCTGTGCCTGCACGCAATGTTCTTGGTTGTACCTATATGCTTTATTCTTGTGTTTCAGCAGCTGATACTCAGTACTCTGTGCTGTGTTACACACAATAATAAAGCAAGTGGTATACTTTGGGTGCAAGTGTTGGATGAAAACATCATTTAATTTTGACAGTGTCCACTGTCATCTTCTGGAATTTGAATATCACTTGTGTAGCTTTAATGGCAACAAAAGCATTTGCTTTAAAGATTAAAACGTTGGAATTTTTCCCACTGAGTTGTTCTGTGTACTGTCAAAATTGGTAAACAATGAATGGCATAAAACGGATAATGGTCAGCCATCACATACAAGCCTCTGTTTTTTCTTTTATAATGTTTGAATGTGTGATGTGGGACTGTTCAGCTCAATATTATTCCCACTGCAGAGGTTTAGTGGACTTGACTTTTGCATTGAAAGTTAGGTATCCAACCTAGTCCTCTGGTATCCTGCTGCATAATATGCAGCAATAGCTTAAAAATGCCTTTATTTTTGTGTTATTAAAAACATGGCACAAATACACGTTTAAACATAGCTGTATATAGTTTTTAAAATAAGTGAGTGAATAAGATATAATAAACACATGCTAACACGCAGTGGGTGAAGAAATGCATTGTGACTTTTGGTTAAAGCTGCATTTTTTTAATATATGAAAACAATAGTTTGGTTAATGGTATGATACAGAAGTAAACACCCTGCGTTAATGGGGATATAACTGTTCTTAATTGCTAAAGGCCCTGGGTTTCAGCTACTCCTTGGATGTTTTATGTTTACAGAAGTTCTTTTCATGTCCTGAAACGTCAGTTCTTGTTTTAGTTTGGATGGGGGAGGGAAGTTGAGTTTGAACAAGACAAAAAGCAGACCCTGTGAATATTGTATGGGAAAATAAAAATTAATATATGAATGTGGTCTGATTGTTTTGTTTGCATGTGGGAATGGGGAGCATTATTCTCCAAAAAAGCTTTGAATAATGCTTTGAGTAATCAGCTTGTATTTTAACCCATTTCAATTAATCTACCACCTGACACTTCCATTGCTGTACAACAAGCAGTGTACCAGTTCACAGCTGGTCATAATTAGCTGTGCTTTCAGGTCACCGGAAAAACTCAAGTTTCAGCAAGATAGTGAGGTTACTGGCTCTTTGCTCAGCACATTAGCAGTGCAGGCAGTAATATCCATAAATCTGTTCCTGTTGCAGTGGGATTCGAAGTATTTGACTACAGATGCCAGGAATGATTTGGGACCTACTGCAACTTTACACATTGTTTCTGTGGATAACAAGGTTAATAGGGGATGAGCTAGAGAGGTGCATCCAATTAGTGTTGTTTAATGATGGGATAAACTTCGAATGTTGTGTAGTATCTAAATGTGTGATTTTATTTTGTGTAGCTTGTTGCTGAGTCTTAGCACATACCAGTTAAGTTTTAAAAACCAGATGGAGTAGGCATCTTTGGTTCGTGTGGGCACCTTCCAAAATGGCTTTTTCTTCCCGTTTGTGTTTTCTCCTACGTTGGTTGCTGTACATTCAAAATTTTTCAAGAATATTTACAGTACTTGGATTAAAAAAAGCTTTTGTCTAGAAGGATGGGTAAGTTCTGCTCTTTCAGTGATGCGTTATTGTTACGGTAGTTGTCTGGGGTTACTTTGGGTACCTGGTGGCCAGGATTTAAAAGTAGCTTAGGACAAGTTACAGTCTGAAGCACTTTTCCACTGAAATGAAGGTCAGTGATAGAAGGTAAAGGGGAAACAAGGGAATTATGAAAGGCTCAGAGCCATCACACCCCCAAAACTTGCGCCCTTGGGTAACTGTTTGGCACTGTGCTGGAAATACCAGCCCCTACCCAGCTCTGCACACAGATCTGCTTCTCCGCTCTTGCTTTGAGAGGAGTTTCGGGGCTGTCCTCGCAGCGGACCCACCGCTGGCCAAGGCCAAGCTGATCAGTGATAGTGGTAGCGCTTCCGTGAGAACATAGTTAAGAAGGGGAAAAAAGGTTGCTGGGCAAGAGCAGTTGCAGCCAGAAGAAAGGAGTGACACTATGTGACAGAAATAGCACTGCAGACACCAAGGTCAGTGAAGAAGAAGGGGGAGGAGGTGCTGCAGGCACTGGAGTGGAGATTCCCCTGCAGCCTGTGGTAAAGGCCATGGTGAGGCAGGCTGTCCCCCTGCAGCTGTGGTGGAGCAGATACCCACCTGCAGCCCATGGAGGACCCCATGCTGGAGCAGGTGGATGCTCTGAAGAAGGCTGTGACCCCATGGAGAATACACGCTGGAGCAGGCTCCTGGCAGGACCCATGGGCCAGTGGTGAGAGAAGCCCGTGCTGGAACAGGTTTGCTGGCAGGAGCTGTGACCCTATGGGGGGACCCACGCTGGAACAGTTCATGAGCTACAGCCTGCAGGAAGGATTCATGTTGGAGAATTTCATGGAGGACTGTCTCTCGTGGGAGGGAACCCGTGCTGGAGCAGGGAAAGAGAACTTGTGTCGGCACAGCTTGGGCTGTTGTGAGGAAGCATCTGCAGAGGTGACTGGAAACAAGGACTGGGGTGATGCAGGCTCACATCGGAGTGTATCTACTAACAACGAACACAGCTCTACACGGGTCACAAAAAGAGCACCAGAGACAACATGTGATGAACTGACTGCAACCTCCATTCCCTGCTCCCTTGCGCCATTTGGGGGCAGGAGACAGAGAAAATTGGCAGTGAAGTTAAGCCTGGGAAGAAGGGAGGAGTGGGAGAAAGTGTTTTTTAAGGTTTGGTTTTATTTCTCATTATCCTATGCTGATTGGTAATAAATTAGTTTCCCCAAGCTGAGTCTGTTTTGCTTGTGACAGCAATTGCTGAGGATCTCCCTGTCCTTATCTTGACCCACAAGCCTTTTGTCATATTTTCTCTCCCTTGTCAAGCTGAGGAGGGGAGTGAGTGATAGAGCGGCTTTGGTGGGCACCTGGCATCACCAGGTGTGTGAAAAAAAGGACCCAAAAAGATGTGAAAATAGCTCATCTGACAGGGAGGGGAAGGTGCAAAGAAAGGAAGAGTAGAAACATCAAAGGAAGGAAAGGACTACGTACAGAACTTGAAAGTAGCGTTAAAAAAGAGTAAATTGATAACATAATGAAAAAATAAATTTAGGCTGCTATTTAAAATAAATGATCTACTGAGCTTGGGTTCTGTTAATGTCAATCAAAGGAGCTGGGATGAACTGTGACCTTGCCACCTCCGGCATTTGTCTCTGCACCCCACAGACTGTGACAAAGTGGGAACCTCTCCAAGGTGGGCAGATGTTTGTCCTGCTGGAGGTGTCTGTGCCTGTGCCGGCGGGTTCATGTATGTGTGTGCAGAGCTCAGCTTCAGTCATCTTTGGGAGCAGTGAGGAAGGCAGGTGTGGAAGGGAGCGACCTGCCAAGGCATGGGTTTAATGGTCCCTTGAGTTCCCATTTCTAAGGCTTCTTGTGTTGAACAGCTGTTGGCAGCACCAGTTCTTCAGCGCTGGCATCTGGCATGCTACTGTATTGGAGGAACAAGTGTCACAGCCGTTCTCCCTGCTGCCGACGGCCTGTGGATTTGTGGCGGTGTAATTGTGGAGAGCTTTCACAAGAGGGTGCAGAGAGCTGATCTTTCTACTGCTGGTTTCGGCAGCTGGCACGTTAACATGGCAGCAGGAATCACAGCATCGTGCTCCTTTGTAGATGTCTGGTGGTTGGTCTCCCAGGAAGCAGCATTTTGAACGCTGCTGTGTAACACAGACTCCTTCCTCCTTTGGCTGTGCCTCGGCATTCAGAGGAGCCCAGATACTTTCACAGGAGGTGTGAGAACAGAGACAGACACATACACAGAACGTGCCTGCTAATAGATCTCATCCCAGCACGGTGCAGAGAAGCTGTTCCCGAGGTGAAGCGGTGTTTAGCCCCCGGGAAATGCTTTGTCAGCTTTCTGCCTGTGTCTCGGAGACACTTTGGTTTCGGAGAGGTGTGACCTGAAACCAAGAGGACGGGATCAGTTCTGACACAGGAAGGACTTTGTTAACGTCAGCCTCTATTTACACACGGACCCATCGTCACCCTCCCTCAGTGCCCTGAACTGCGTGGGAAGCAACTTCTTGCTGTGTGTTTGGGAACGCAGGAATGGTTGGTTTCAGCATAAGCAACACCTGAGGGTCAGAGCTTCTTCCACAGCTCTCTCGATTCTGCTTTGCCGGCTGCTGAGGAGCGGATGGATGCTGCGACTTCAACCTCTCTGTCCCAAGGAGCAGTTCAGCAGTCTACGTCAAAGCACATGTGCCTCATCAACAGTTACCACACTGAAGGGCACTGGTTGTGCCAACCAGAAATGTTGGAAAACAAGACGTTTGTGTGCAGGTCAACACAAGGCTCTCACTTTGGGAATATCTCCAGGCACCATTCCAAATGCAGATCCAAATGAAGCCTCCTGGCATGAAGTGCCCCGAGTGCTCTCCCCTGCCCCTGCGAGTGGCTGTTGCTGAAGCTGGTAAGGAAAACCTGCGTCCATGGCAGGGAGGGAAAAGGTGATGTCTGGATTACTGCCTGCCTCCCCAAAACACAAATTAGGGAAATATTTTCACAACAACCTCCTGCCCTTTCCCCACTGTGTGCCACACACAGGGCTGTCACTTGCACCACTACCCTCTCATCAGAGTGGGACACGGCAGCCTCCGGGCCCTACCATCTGCTTACGCGTCTTTTGAGCGCAGGCATTGACCTCCACTTAATGTGCACAAGCATTTGAACATTAATTGGGTGGGGGCTGATTCCAAGGAAAGGGCTTCGGTCTGGCTGCACAGAGTGCGAGTAACAGCCATCAGCTCTGGTAATGAGTGTTAATTGTCCTCGCACCCAGCAAGAGACCATGCTTTCCTGCAGCTGGGACACACGGGTGATGCAGGCAAAGAAGAGAAGATGTTGCTAAAGAAGAAAAGACCTTGGGCAATCAAAGAAAACAGATGTGTTTTATCAGCCTGTAGGTGGCAAAAAGACACAAGGAACCTAAGTCGGGAAAACTGGGGCATTCCGTTAAAACTGCAAGGTTGCTGGTTGTTACGAAGTGTTGAAAACAAAAAGTATGTGTCCTTTAGGTGAACTTAACTCGTTATAATGTGAAAACTACACCTCCAAGTCTTAAGTTATACACCTCCTTGATGAGAGCCCTGCTCACTGAGCATGTATAATAATTTAGGGATTTATGATACCTTTAATTCAAAGCGAGAACACAAGGAGCCAACAGGACCTTATTGTGAAATTATGAGCTGCCAATGGTAAGCATAGTATGCCAAATAGTCGATTTTTGTAAGCTATAAAAGCTTGCAATGTATGAGCCAAGCTGCTCTAGCTTTGTGAGATTTCCACCTAGCACCCATCTCTGCGCAGACATGAAATAAATATCTCCAGTCTGTGTGTGGATTGGCTCTTTGCACATCGGGTAAAGAGAGCTGGGACTCTTTAGTCTGGGGAAGAGAAGGCTGAGGGGAGACCTTATTAATGCCTATAAGTATCTCAAGGGTGGGTTGAAGGAGGAGGGAGCCAGACTCTTTTCAGTGGTTCCCAGTGACAGGACGAGGGGCAACGGGCACAAGTTGGAACATAAGAGGTTCCACTCGAATATGAGAAAGAATTTCTTCACAGTGAGGGTGACAGAGCCCTGGAACAGGCTGCCCAGGGAGGTTGTGGAGTCCCCTTCTTTGGAGATTTTCAAGACCCGCCTGGATGCAGTCCTGAGTAGCATTCTCTAAGCAATCCTGCTTCAGCAGGGGAGTTGGACTAGATGATCTATACGGTCCCTTCCAACTCTAAAAAAAAATTCAGTGAAATTCAGTGAACCCAGATTTGGGACAACAACAGCATGGTTGAGCTTAAATGGGACTTGGCATTGGTGGAAGAGGATCAGGTCAGGGAACACTTAAGTAAACAGGAAATACCTAAGTGCATGGGCCCTGATGGGATACACTCAGAAGTGCTGTGGGAGCCACTCTTAACAACCATGGTAACAATGGGAAGAGCCCAAGAACTGCAGGAAAGCAGATGTCACTCCTATCTTCAAGAAGGGCAAGAAGGACCCAGGGAATTATAGGCCGGTCAGTCTTACCTTGATCCTTCGGAAGGCGATGGAGCAACTAAGCCTAGAAACCATTTCCAGAAAACAAGAAAGTCATCAAGAGTGGTCAGCATGGTTTCACAAAGAGGAAGTCATGCTTAACCAATTTGATTTGAACTTCTACAATGAAATGACTGGTCTGGTAGATGAGGGGAGAGCAGTGGATATTGTCTACCTGGACTTCAGTAAGGCCTTTGACGCTGTGTCCCATAACATAGAATCATAGAATCATAGAATCGTCTAGGTTGGAAGAGACCCTTGGGATCATCGAGTCCAACTATCTACCCTACTCTGCAAAGTTCTCCCCTATACCAAATCCCCCAACACCACATCTAAATGTCTCTTAAACACATCCAGGGATGGTGACTCAACCACCTCCCAACATCGTCACAGAGAAGCTGTTGATGTATGGGATGGAGAAGCAGACAGTGAAGTGGATTGAAAACTGGCCCAGAGGGTGGTGACTAGTAGTGTGAAGTCTAGTTGGAGGCCAGTGACTAGCAGGGTATCCCAGGCAGGGGCCAGTATTATTCAGTCGTATTTAATATACTCCTTAATGATCTGGTTGATGGGGCAGAGTGTACACTCAGCAAGTTTGCAGATGACATAAAACTGGGAGGAGTGGCTGATACACCAGAAGACTTTGCTGTCATCCAGGTAGACCTGGAGAGGCTGGAGAAATGAGCTAACAGGAACCTTGTGAAGTTCAACAAAGGGAAATGCGAAGTCCTGAATCTGGGGAGGAATGACCCCAGGCACCAGTACATGCTGGGTGTTGTCCGGCTGGAAAGCAGCTTTACAAAAAAGGACCTGGGGGTCCTGGTGACCATCAAGTTGAACATAAGCCAGCAATGTGTCCTTGCAGCGAAGACAGCTAACAGTACCCTGGGCTGCATTAGGAGGAGTATTGCCAGCAGATCAAGGGAGGGAATCCTTCCCCTCTGCTCAGCGTTAGTGAGGCCACACCTGGAGTGTTGGGTCCAATACTGGGCTCTCCAGTATACAAGAGACATAGACACACTGGAGAGAGTCCAACAAAAGGCCACTAAGACGCTGAAGGGACTAGAGCATCTCTCCTATGAGGAAAGGCTGAGAGAGCAGGGACTGTTCAGCCTGGAGAAGAGAGGGCTCAGGGGTCTTATCAATGTACATAAATACCTGAAGGGAGGGTGTAGAGAAGATGGAGCCAGGCTCTTTCTAGTGGTACCCAGTGACAGGACCAGAAGCAATGGGCACACACTGAAACATGGGAAGTTCCCTCTGAACATCAGGAAACACCTTTTCACTGTGAGGGTGACCAAGCACTGGCACAGGTTACCCAGAGAGGTGGTGGAGTCTTCATCCTTGGAGATGTTCAAAAGCCACCTGGATGTGGCTGATGATCCTGATGAGCAGAAGGGTAGGACCAGACGAGCTGCAGGGGTCCCTTACAGCCTTAACCATTTTGTCACTCTGTAATTAAAGTGCAGAATAATTTTCAAATTCTCCCTTTCCTACTTTTTCCTAATACTTTGGGTGTTGTAAATTATTTCTTTCCCTTGTCGAATAAAGAAAAGAATTGTGCTCATAGAATAACCTCTCTAGATATGATTTGCAAGATTTTGCAGGTGATATAAGATGTGCAATAGACACTCTGCAAGTTTATTCTAGGAAAGGTGAAGGCCTACGGTTTTGGTGAAAGTTAAATGTTATTTTGACCAGTTATGCTGTAAGGGTATTCTGTTCACTGTTGAAACTCAGTGAAGTGAGCTGTGCATAACATTTTTGATGTATTGCTCTGGAGCAGGAATAATATTTTCTGATGGTGAATATGTAGAAGGATTATGTCTGTTATAAATTTAGCTAGTACCAATCCAAGATTAGGTATCTGTTATGTAACCGTTGATGTAATTTAATGCAACGCCCTCTATTATGAACATCTTTGTTGTCAGCATGTCTTTACTGATCAAAGCTTTTATGATGTAACCTGAATTTGGAGGAGATATTTTCACTGCTCAGTTCTGTATACTTCTCTAGGTCCTGACCTCTACTTGTGCAGCATTTCTGGAGTAGCTCATTGACTTAATGTGTGGCACTTCTGAAACTACTGATTTTGCTTTGGAGTGGCCATAGCAGCTGGTAAATTAAAGAGCTGGGATTATATCTGGGCTATGTTAGCTGTGTTTGTTGTATGTCAGAGGGGAGAATAATGTTTCTAGGTTTAACTTGTAAACAGGGAAAACAAAATGCTTCTGCTGGTGTCTCCTAGCATACTGTTTGTATTGGTTTGGGTGTATTGGAAAAAAATACAAAGTAATACAGTAAAAGCATTTTGATATTAATGACATTAAATGGGTAAATGGTTGGGAATACCAAAGAAAAGTTCACTGTAGCTTACTAGTAGATGGAGTAGATGGTAAAGGGCTTGTAGAAACTGTAGGAAATATAAGTAGTCCTAAAGGAAGGCTTATTCTTCCTTCTCAATGAGAAAAGAATGTCAGCTAGATTTGCTGAAGTAAGGTTTAGGGTGGCCTCTAATTCATGTTTGGACACTAAAAACAGTATAAAAGCAGTAATAAAAGTTTGTGGTAACCGAGATTGAAGCTGTCTACATCTATTAGGCAAAAATAATACACACTTCCTTAAAGATCCACTACATGTATATGATAAAATTAGGTAACTCCAGATGCAGTCGGTTCATGTGCTGTCATACACACAAAGCTAGGTATATTGCTAGGCACCACATTTGTTGCCTTGTACAGAGGTAAAATTTGCTTTTCGTGCAGAATTATACATAGTTGTGTGGTTATGTTCTGTATTTCTCATATTGCCAAAGGTTGCTGCTGTAAATGCCATTTCTTAATGCATTTATACTTTTTTTTTTACTCCAAAATTGAACTTCTAGATTTTTTCTCTGTTCATGAAGAGTAGAAGGCAATTATTCTTACAAGCTATATAACTTCAAACGTCTAATATAGAATCATAGAATCATAGAATGGTTAGAGTTGGAAGGGACCTTAAGATCATCAAGTTCCAACCCCCCCTGCCATGAGCAGGGACACCTCCCACTAGAGCGGGTTGGTCAAAGCCCCATCCAGCCTGG
>KZ505676.1:862894-894544 GCA_002844005.1 Limosa lapponica baueri
GGTGAAGCCATGTTGGCTGTCTCCAATCACCTCCTTATTTTCCATGTGCCTTAGCAGAGATTCCAGGAGGATCTGCTCCATGATCTTGTCAGGCACAGAGGTGAGACTGACTGGCGTATAGTTCCCTGGGTCTTCTTTTTATCCTTTTTTGAATATCAGAGTTATGTTCCCCTTTTTCCAGTCAGTGGGAACTTCACCAGATTGCCACGATTTCTCAAATATGATGGAAATCAGCTTAGCAACTTTGTCTGCCAGCTCCCTCAGGACCCGTGGATGGATTTTGCCAGGTCCCGTGGACGGATTTTGCCAGGTCCCGTGGACTTATGCACCTTCAGGTTCCTTAGGTGGTCATAGTATAGGTGGTTATATAGTATAGGTGAATTGTTAATGAATGCTAAACTACATCAAAAACAGGCCATTTGTGTACGGCTTTTGTCCAACTTCTGTCAGCATTTTATCATAGCGGGTCACAGTGTTTGTAAAATATTCCACAAACCATTTTTAAGTAAAATAAATTTATGCTAAAAATGTATAAGAGGCCATATGCCTTTTCCCTAGAGTGCTTGAGCTACCTTTTTCATTCAGTTGCTTTCCACACTAACCCAAACATCTTCTGGTCACGTCATGTCACTGCACTTATAGAGCACGGCTTACTCCAAAAGAGAAACACCGTATGGAGACCTTGAGTTCATGCAATGAATGATTTCTGTCTTAGTCACACCTTAGCACAGAAAAATACCACATGTCTGTAGCTACCTGAAGGGGGATACATTCAAACACATCCAGGGCCTTTGCCCACTGCCAAGGAGGAGCGGGGGTTCTGGACTTTCTATAAGGCCCAGGGGTTCATTATCAATTAAAAGGTAAGTGCTTGGTGTCTTGAGGAAGGTATTTCTCTTAGGTTTCTTAGAGAAGTGAGTAGTACAGATGAGATTTGTGTGCAATGCTAGACTTGCCAAACGTCTCATTTTCTACAAGCTACTTCTAAAACCCACTTGTTTGAAGAAGTGCATTCATATTGTGCCTTTAATGGAAAAATAAACTGGGGGACTCTGACAAAGTCTGCTCTCTGTGTCCAAGTTAGCTTCTCTCCATACTCCTGGGAGGTTCTTAATCCTACATTCGTGGAGACAAAATTAGTGTTGAAATACTGCAAAGTATTCCTAAATCTAAGCTTAAGTTTGTGCCATTTAAACCACTTTAAACTGTCATGTAAGTTTAATGAATTACTGCTGTTGTGTTTTATGTGTTTCTCAGAAATAGCTCATTCATGAGATACCAAAGCTCTTGGCAATTTTTTACATTTGAATCAATAATCTTGTAGAGTCTAGCTAAAAAAAAAAAAATTTGGCCTGCATTGGTGGTGAAATCTATAATCAAATTATAAAAGTTGTTAGGAAACTTTAATATTGAGTGAAGACAAAAATGAAGGAATTCACTATTTTTATTATTTGTATATATTAACTCCAACTGCTTATCTCTTTTCTGGACTCATTCTTCAGCAGCTTGTGTGTAGCTGTCATTAAAGTCATCATGCTGCTTTTCATGGTACAAAATATATACATTAATTATGGTTTAGCAGGTTTTTTCACTTGTGTTTTGTTCCCCCCCCCAACTCTTACAGTATCATGAAAGCTGTCTTGTTACAAAATCTCTTTTCAAGCCTCTGTTCACCACCAGAGAGTCTTCAGATAGAGCTATACCTTATCTTGCTATGTCAGCCAACCCAATGAGAAACCAAGGTAAGATCAGTGTAACTCTTGCACTTAGACATTACTTTTTTTATCAGTAAGCGTAACAATAAATTTTTGTAACCCAAAATGTCAATACCATCTATCCTTTTGCCTAACCAAAAAACCTGCATTTGGTACACGCATATAGCTGGTACATAAATACGTATCCAGTCAAGGCTCAAGCTCTCCTGTTAGGTATGAAACAACACCAAGAACATCTTTAAAACTTATTTAACTGAAAGAATTAAACAAGTATCTGTCTTGCCAGAAGGGAGGCATATATGATGCTTCATAAATATGTCAGTCAGGGTCCTCATATTGCAGTATTTTGCAGTATTTTCAATCCTTCTTCACTTTTTTTTACTGCATGGATTTCAGGTATCTGCGTATGTTGAATTTCATCTCGCTATTGCCCCGTCATTCAGTCTCATAAAGTCCTGGCACAGCTCTTCTGACAGCCCACATCCCTGCTAGCCCATCTAACTCAGCATCTTCAGCAAAGTTGCTAGTTTGGCTCTTCACCCCCCTTTTTCACGGGGTTACATTTAGGGATGTACTGGATAGCCCAGGTCCTAGCACTGATCCCTGCAGAACCATACTGGCAATTTCCCGCCATTGCAGGAGTTAACTATTAACACATGCTCCCCTCCCCCATTTCCTATCTGTTAATTATTTATCAGACTTTACTGTTAAGTCATTCTTTTAGGCTTAAGGCTTCTTTTAAGGCTTAAGGTTTCTTTTAAAAGCCTCTAGGGGACTTGGTGAGAAGCCTTTTGGAAATCTCGTAGACTATATTAACTAGTTCTTCATTGCTTACTGATCCCTTTAAAGTAACACCAACAGACTCAAAAAGTTTTAAAAAGCCTTCTCCAGATAAAGTAAACAAAACCAAAGTTTGCAGCGCGTTCAAAAAAATCTGTGTAACATGAGGCAAAACAGTAGTAGGTAGTTACCATGTATGGTATGTAACCCCAAAATCACTGTTCTTACAGCTGGGTCACCTATGCTATGTTAATTACTTCTAAAAAAAGGCTCTAAGTCTTACCTAAAGCTTTACCATCTGGATTAATTAATTTTGCAGGCTACGTAATAATAACTTTACGTAACAAATACACAGTTGACAGACACTATGGATTTATTATTCTGTGGAGGCAATCTGTAAATTTGTTATGGTTATGTGATAAACACTGCAAATATATATAAACTGCTTTGGTATCCAAAATAATGCAAATATACACAGGACCACTTAACTAAACATACGAATTATTTATTTTCCAGTATCTTTAATTCTGTATGATCTACCCAATATGATGCTTATGGTTCTTTTTCTCAGCTCAGATTGCTTTTATCCAAGATGTTGGGAAACTACCACTGAAAAGACATTTAGGGAGGTAAAGTTGACTTGTACTTTCTCTACGAACACTTTCTTTCTTAATAACTAAATGAAAAGAATCCTTTCATATAGAAACATCTTTAGTGTATATCTGTAATGTGAAATTTTCCCTCACTTGTAGCTTTATATTTTGGCTCTTAAAAGTTTTTTTTTTAGTTCAAATCTACCTAGAATTACGATGTTAGTAGCAACATTTTAAGTACGATCTTGTTTTTAACCCTTGATTAGCTTTCTCTTCCATTGTATCAAATATTAGTTGTGTGACCTAGGCATAGGTCTGTTTGTCCACGATGTGGATAAGACCTTTGGTTTTGCAAACAAAAAGATTTAGTGAGAATAAAACTGGACTGAAACAAAGGGTTTGCCCATTGTTTATCTTGAAAGAAAACATTGATCTGGAGCTCTGGCAGAACATTTATATTTACATGTAGTGTTAGTGAGAGGTGTAATAAAGAAGGCATAGTGGAAAATTATTCTTTCCTTTGAAGCAGTTATACACCTATGAAACTACAAAAATATTGTAATGAGCACTTCTTTGGAAATTAGATAGCAGCACTGATTTTTATTTTGTGGAATTTGTGCCTATCAGACTGCTTAGAGAACAACTTTGTCTAGAATGAAGTTTTTTATAAAACTATAGCCACTGAAATGCCTCTGTCATAGATGTCAGAATGCTGAAAAAATACTGATTTCTTTCAGTTGCGAGGCTGTAGTGCTCTACTTATAGACTGTATAGCGCCAGTGGGCTGGCACAGCATGACGTGCTATACTGTGACTCTAGTGAGCCTTATGAACCATAGGGACCATTTGTACCAATAGAGTCTCGGTTACATTTCTTGATACCTCTGAAATTGAAAAAGGGACTTAATTGTGATGCTCTTTTCAAGTAAAGGATCATGATCACATTTAACTGAAACAAGACTAACTTTTCTTAGCCAAGAGAAAAAGTTTGTCAGGACATCTGACAAATTATTTCATATTTATCACTATACTATTGCTGTCTGACTTTAACTATGAAATACTGGCCTGTAAGATTAAGGCTGTGTTACCCAAGAGCAGCCTGTTCCCCAACACAGAATCATAGAATTGTCTAGGTTGGAAGGGACCTTTAAGATCATCTCATCCAATCATCAACCTAACTCTGATAGAAGCCATCCCTAAATCATGTCCCTAAGCACTACGTCAACTCGTCTTTTGAACACCTCCAGGGATGGTGCCTCAACCACTTCCATGGGCAGTCCATTTCAATGCTTAATAACCCTTTCAGTGTAAAAATTTTTCCTAATATCCAATCTGAACCTCCCCTGGTGCAACTTGAGGCCATTTCCTCTTGTCCTACCACCTGTGACGTGGGAGAAGAGACCGACCCCCGCCTCTCTACAACCTCCTTTCACAGAGTTGCAGAGAGTGATAAGGTCTCCCCTCAGCCTCCTTTTCTCCAGGCTGAACAACCCCAGCTCCCTCAGCCTCTCCTCATAAGACTTATTCTCCAGACCCCTTATCAGCTTCATTGCCCTTCTCTGGACCTGCTCTAGCACCTCGATGTCTTTTTTGTGGTAAGGGGCCCAAAACTGGACACAGTACTCGAGGTGGGGCCTCACCAGTGCCCAGTACAGGGGGACAATCACCTCTCGGGTCCTACTCACCACGCTGTTCCGGATACAGGCCAGGATGCTGTTGGCTTGTATTAAACACCGTTTCGGTTGCTAGTCAGGAAGAAAGGAAGGTATCCCAAACTGGTGTGTTTCTTTGCAATCTCCCTAGACTAAGCCAAAATGTTTATAATTTTACAAATTAATTGTAGACTTCTTCACACCATTAATCTTGTCCACAGCATACATTTAAACACTGGTAAACCTTTTGCCTCTGCATTAGTAAGTTGGGTGTGTACCGTTTCAAGCTTTGTCTAAGAATAACTTCCACATATTCTGTGGGTTCTCATGTAAGTTACGTAGAGTTCTGGGCACAAATACCTGTGATGTGGACGGAGTGATTAACTTCACTAGTTAGAGTGAAACAGTGAAATATCACGAGTCACGAGGTTCAGAAAGGACCCCCTTGCTTTCTAAACTCCTTCTCGGAGAGGAGTCTAGGTGCGGCTGGATCCAATCCTAGTCCCAGACTTGGTCAACGGTTTATGTCTAAAGGATTATATATGCACAATCAATCCTTTACATTACTCAGCTAAGATTTCAAAGTTTAGCATGCTATTAGTCACTTACTGAGAATCTGTTGCGGCAAGGAATCTCTCAACCTCGGGGAGTAGAACCTTAAGCGAGCGTCCTCACAAAAGGGGAGATCCTGGCGTGCAGCCCAGTGCCATACAGGAGAGCTCAAAGGGCTCTTGGGCTGTCCACTATTTATAGGGTAAGATAATTGACCTATAGTCATATTCTCATGGGAACAAAATTTCTAGGTCCCCACTCCAGACAGTATTTTGACTATGTTGCCAGCCATCCCCCAAAGTCCAAGTGCAAGTTATCACAGCTGATGCTGTGATGGCCATGGTGGCCAAGGCCCGAGCAGGAGCCAGGGGGGAGGAAGCAAAACAGGGAGAGCACACCGCCACAACCTGTAATTGAAAGATGTGCACAGAGCCATAATTTGTAATAGTGATGGTAGTGATGTAAGGAAAGAATGTGCATGGCTTGAATTAGTGGTGGTGAATAGAGGTTATTACTGCCAGAATATTTGAAAGCTGCTGAGCATCGGTGAAGGGCAGAGACTTGTGCAGCGTGGGGGTAGTCCTTTACACTGCAGTTTCTGGGCTGAGAGAGCAGGAAACATTTTTCCCGCAGTAACTTACCCTTGGTGTGATAATTTTACAGGTTAAAGTTTGAAAACACTTATTCATAAAAGATCCTGGCGTGCCAGAATTGTATGTTAGTTGTACAGCCATCTCCGAAGCATTCACATCAGCAGGGTCCCCCTCATAACTAACATACAATTCTGGCATGCATTCCTTCTTACTTCCAGCCAATGCAGTGGAAACGAACCTGCTGCCGCTCAAGCACTCATGGAGGGAGATGAATTAAAAATAGTGGAGTAGGATAGCGACTGAATATAACAAAATATCAACCACTAACTCATAAGAACAGCCTAATATACTACAGAAACCTTTGCTGAAGGGAGCATAGTCTGCACGAAAGTACTCCTTTAGCTATGTAGGTGGGCTAGAAGGTCGCGTCAGCACCAAGACAAGTTTCCTCAGCTTCCCCTTAGCTTTGCAGGATCACACCTGAGCTGAATACTAAATCACAAGCCATCTCCTGCCTCCTCTGAGCCGTGAGAGTTATCCATACCTATAAAAAGAGGTAACAACAAGACAATGAGTTAGGAAGAGACTGTAGGTAGGTAGGTAGGTAGGTAGGGTCACTCTTTATTTTTATATTTAACACACTTTTATTTACTTTGCGTTTGTACAGCATGTTTCTGGGCTTCTACATTGGATAAGCTGTCAGCACAGGAAGGTTTTACTAAAATTTATACCTTAAAAAAAAAGTAAAAATAATTAATTGTTATTTGGAAGTTTGAATCTTCAGAAAGAAGAGACTGTAGTGTATACCTAAAGGTTTTATATCCCATGCTGATGATGTAAATAAAACTCCTACGGTATTAATGCTGTTTTTGTACTCGGACACATATTTTGCGTGAACACGAAGTATAGATATGAAATAGAAATAAAATACGAATTAATAGAAAGAATAAAAAATACAGATTGAATACACGTTGTATGATGAATTATTTGGGACTGCATTTTTGAAAATACTTCCATGGCTTATCGGGGGGAGGGGGGGAATTTAACACTGGAACAGGGGTCCTCCTGCCCTTTGCGTTCTGCAGAAGCCGATGGCGCGGCGTCCCGGTTTTCTCCTTAAATTGGCGAGAGCGGCCGGGCCTGGCCGCCCGGAAGCTGCCGCCCCTCGCCGCCGCCTCAGGTGAGGCCGCCCGGGCGGGGCGGCGCAGGTGCAGGCGCTGAGGGCGGCCGGGCCGGGCCGGGGAGGGGAAGGGAGCGGAGGGGGAGCGCCGAGCGCTCTCGGGGCGGGTACCCCACCCCACTCCCCCCCATCCCGCCTCACGCACTCTCCGGCGGGATCGTCCCTTTTCCTGCCGCCCTTTGGACTCGGCTTCCTGCCGCCGTGGGGGTGAGAGGCGGCCGAGCCGCGCCGGGGAGCGCCCTGAGGCCGGGCCGAGCGCCAGCCATGTCGCGGAGCACCGGCTCGGAGGGCGGGCGGCCCCGCGGGGCCGGTCCCGGCTCCTCTCTCCCCCGGGACGCAGAGCCGGGGGCCGCCGCCCCTTTGCCGCCCCCGCCGCTCCCCCTGCAGCCCCCCTTCGGCCCCGGCGCCTACCCCGGGGAGGGCGGCCCGGCCGAGCTCAAGCCGGTGCGGCGGTTCATCCCGGACTCGTGGAAGAACTTCTTCAAAGGGAGACGCCGCAACGGCTCCAGCTGGGACAGCACGGCCTCCGACATCAGGTACATCTCCGACGGGGTCGAGTGCTCGCCGCCCGCCTCCCCGGCCCCGCCGCAGCCCCGCTCGGTGCCCGGCTCCTACAAGGATCCCTACGGAGGGTCGGGCGGGAGCTACAACTCGCGGAAGGAGGCCGAGGCCATGCTGCCGGAGGACCCCTTCGGGTCACTGGAGCACCGGGCTGCCACCGGGCAGACCTACAGCGAGCGTGTGGAGGCCTACAACCAGCGGTACGCCTACATGAAGTCCTGGGCCGGGCTGCTGAGGATCCTCTGCGTGGTGGAGCTGCTGCTGGGCGCCGCCGTCTTCGCCTGCGTCACGGCCTACGTCCACAAGGACAACGAGTGGTACAACATGTTCGGGTACTCGCAGCCCTACGGCTACGGGGCCGGCAGCGCCTATGGCGGCTACTCCTACAGCGGACCCAAAACGCCTTTCATCCTGGTGGTGGCGGGAATGGCGTGGATCGTCACCATAGTGCTGCTGGTGCTGGGCATGTCGATGTACTACCGGACCATCCTCCTCGACTCCAACTGGTGGCCCCTGACTGAGTTTGGCATTAACGTGGCCTTGTTCTTTCTGTACATGTCGGCCGCCATAGTGTACGTAAACGACACCAACCGAGGAGGGCTCTGCTACTACCAGTTGTTTAAGACACCGATAAATGCATCGTTTTGCCGTGTAGAGGGAGGTCAGACAGCAGCAATCATCTTCCTGTTTATCACGGTGATCATCTATCTAATTAGTGCAGTGGTCTCTCTAAAGTTATGGAGGCATGAAGGAGCTAGGAGGCACCGGGAATTAATGGAGCAGGAGGTAAGTCATTAGTTATCGTTTTGTATCTACTGTGTATGGAGTGATGGGGCATTGCGGCCAGCAGGTCCAGGGAGGTGATCCTGCCCCTCTACTCCACCTGGAGAACTCACCTGGAGTACTGCGTCCAGCTGTGGAGCCCTCAGCATTGGAATGGGTCCAGAGGAAGCCACAAAAATTATGAGAGGGCTGGAGCACCTCTCCTATGAGGACAGGCTGAGAGAGTTGGGTTTGTTCAGCCTGGAGAAGAGAAGGCTCTGGGGAGACCTTATAGCAGCCTTCCACTACTTAAAGGGGGCCTACAGGAAAGATGGGGGTGAACTTTTTAGTAGGGTCTGTAGCGACAGGAGAAGGGGTAATGGTTTTAAACTAAAAGAGGGAAGATTCAGACTAGATAGAAGGAAAAAATTTTTTACGATGAGGGAGGTGAAACACTGGCCCAGGTTGCCCAGAGAGGTGGTAGATGCCCCATCCCTGGGGTCATTCAAGGTCAGGTTGGATGGGACTTTGAGCAACCTGATCTAGTTGAAGATGTCCCTGCTCATGTCAGGGGGCTTGGACTAGATGGCCTTTAAAGGTCCCTTCCAACCCAAACGAGTTGCAAGATCTTTCCATGCTGTAGATGAAGTCATATCAGGTGTCTTCTCTGCAGCCTTTGAGGGTGAAATTTCACCAGTCTTAACAGTATTTGAGATTGCCAAATGTAAGGTGTTTTTAAGATGTCTGATCCAAATTCTTGGAGGGTTGCTGTTTGTTTTTTTAATTCACTTTGGTAAGGAGCTGGCTCTGTTCTGTTTGTAATACTCAGCTCTCTTCCTGCCTCAGCTGATGAACTACTTCCTGGTGTGTATTTTCCAAACAAAGGAAGAAATGAACAATGTGCTTGTTCAGCTGCTCAGGAGGGTTAGGCTTAAAGCCACCTCGTGTTTATTCGACGACTGTGCTTCCAGCGCATTGAGTGCTAGCATAAATGACCATAAGAACATGAAATATTTTTTTTTACTTTCTAGGCAAAACTCCAAGCTAGTTCTTTATGTCTTTTCAGCTTTCCTTACAAGAGCTACCAGAAAATAATAGTAATAACAGAGTTGGCTAGATTTTGGTGTCTCAGATTTCAATTGGCTTCATCTTTTTCACATCAAGTATCTTGCCTTGCTGCTGGCCGTGCCCGTACTAAGAGCATTCAATACTCGCCTGGTTAATAATAAACTGTAATGGTGGAGACTTATCACCGTCAACTACAGAATTCAAAGCCATTTGTGTAAAAGCTCCTTCACATGAAAACACCACCAAAAAAAAAACCTTTAAAAATTAATAAAACTTAATACAGCATAAAAATTAACATATGTGAAGCCTATATAAGCCTAACTTAAGGAGAGGTCAGCATTTAAGTGATTTTAGTAGGAGAGAGCAAGTTTCAAGTTGCATTTCCTCTGCTTTGTGACTGCAGTCTGATTTGCAGTGTTTTCATTTAACACTGGTTTCCATTCCGCCATCTTGCATAAAACAGATACACCTTTCAAAAAGTTCATTGCAGCTCTTTGATAGAAGTTTTTTAACCACCATTAATATGCCCTGCAAGAATGAGGCGACTGCTGGAATTATACAGGTGTTCAGTCACTCTCCCCTGTTACTGTCCATGTTCTTTTATTCCAGTTATTTGATGTTTCTAAAGGGAATACTTTTATAGTATAGGTTAGGCTCTGGAGAGTGCCGTGCAAAACAGCTGCTGGTTGAGCTACCGGTTAGTGCACTGTCATGTTTTCTAGGCGAGGAATTAGGCTGCAGGGTGTCAGCGAGTTAATATGGGCTGGAATGTGAAATAATCAAGGAGACTGGGAAGTGGATGGAGTATTTCCTGCAAGCTGTTCCTTACGGCTGTGTTCTGGGAGCTCCTGTCGTTGTCCTGGGGTTTGGGTGGTTGTTTTCGTTCCACTGTTCTTAAACAGTCTTTAAACCAGTTGATCTGCCAATATTCCTTATGCTAAATTTCTTCACACCTAAATATAAATGTAATTCTCTGTACAGCATGATTTTGAAAAATTTTACATTTTAGAAGTCTGTGCTTTTGCATACTATAAAACTTACAGTTCTCTCCATTTTTTTATAGATGAAAACACAGTCCTCTTTTCCAGAAAAGAAGGTAGGAAATAGAAATTTATTTTTCTGTTTTCCAAATGGTATTCCCAAATGGTTGTTCTTTTTCTTGTGACTATGTTGATTGACCTATCTATTTCTTTACTTACTTGGCTTGGAAGAGATCATGTTTAATTCTGTACCATTGTCTGGACAACATTGTCCTACCTAGGAGATTCGGAAGAAGCTTGTAAAGAAGTTACTGCTAGCTAGGCTAGGTTATAAAATTTACTGTAAAAAGCAAATCTCTGTATGTGCTCTTACCCTCTTTTATGAAGTGACAAGTTCTGTAGCATTTATCACAGAATTTGGCAGATATAGCTAGAACAGCCGGTCATGTGATGCACTGTAGGTTCTAGAGACTCTTTCCTCCTGGCTGTCTGGTTCATTTGGAGGAGAACCAGTGGAAGCACAGTGGCTGGTGCTCCATCAGTTGAGCCTGTTCCTGTGTCTCTCAGACTTCTCTGAAGACCTTCTTATCAGTTTTGAAGTATTAGCACTTCTAGTGCTTCTGCCACACAAAGATGCAGTTGCATACTCTATATGCAAACACTGTACAGGATCTGAACAGCAAATGGTGATGATACCCAGAGAATTTATGGTGAATTTATTTCAGTCTTAAATGTCTCCTGTTAGATGCCTTGAATTTCCTACCACTATTTTCTCTGTTGCTTCCGTACTGGACCAGGATCTTTTTTCATGTGTTCCAACAAGACTCCATGTGCTTTAGTTTCTGGATCAAGTGCTAAATTGTGCAATAGGAAACAAGGGGAAAAGGAGACTCCAGAGAACTGAGTGATTCCTGTCCATTCACAGATTAGACAGAAATCCAAGGAAACTTCCTTAGATTATTTTTTTAAGACATGTAAGACAAGACCCGATAAGTATTTATCTGTCACTGGTACCACTGTTAGGACAAACTGAAGATGGATACTGTGTGCAAAACAATTCTGTTACTCTTTACTAATGTTTTAGTTACAAAACGGGCTGTAAGAAATATCTATGATTTGCTTCTACTGCTGCTCAGTACTGGTATCTCTGTCTTCAAATGAATTGAGTATTTTGTGGTTTATATATATTGCATTTGAAGTAACACTGACTCCATTAAGAACTTTTTTTTTTTCTTTTAAAACAGTATGAAAATGATGACAGACCAAGAGAAGAGGTCACTTATAGGCAACTTAAATCAATGGAAAGAAAACCAGAACTACTTAATGGTCATATACCTGCAGGCCACATTCCTAAACCTATAGTGATGCCAGACTACTTAGCGTAAGTTACTTAACTTTGATGCAAACTTATGGAGAATACTTTTCACTCAGCATTTCTCAAATATACACTCAGAGTTTCTCTACCATGCATGTGCCATAGGAACTCATAATTCTGTATTAAGTTAAAGTTAAAAATAGGGAGGATGGGGGCTGGTATCAAAGGCATAGAACCAGTAATATAAATACAGAATCTTAAATTTAAAAAACTGACCCAAACCTCAGATGTTAAAGCAGAATGTTACAATCTAGTAAGTACAATAATTGCCAAAGGAACAGCAGACAACCATGCAGACAATTCAGAAAAAAATAAAATACATGGGAAATTACTTGTCTTTTTAGCCCCTGAAATTTGACTACTCTTGTACTTTCTAAATGCTAAATCTGTAACATTCTCCCTTTTAAATGGTAAACCTTTCCATGGTGAAGTATGAGATCATAAATTGATTTTTATACTGTTTGCCATAGAGTAGGGCACAAACTGAAACACAGGACGTTCCACCTGAATTGTAGGAAAATCTTTTTAATTGTGAAGGTTAGCACAGGTTGCCCAGAGAGATTATGGAGTCTCCATCCTTGGAGATACTCAAAAGTCGTCTGGACACAGTCCAGGGCAGCCAGCTCTAGGTGGCCTTGCTTGAGCAGGGAGGGTGGTCCATATGACCTTCCAGAGGTCCCTTCCAACCTCAACCATTCTGTCATAGAATCATTCAGTGATTCTGTGATTTCAGTGCTTTTCATACTTGCAAATTTCAGCAGGTTATGATATTAGCAAACAATACAGAAATACTATCAAGGTGAAGGTTCCATGTGTTTGTTGAACTCCTATCTCTAAAACTAGTCCTTTAAATTTTTTATTTTTTTTTTTTTAGGAAGTACCCAGCAATTCAAACAAATGAAATGCGAGACCGGTACAAAGCAGTATTCAATGATCAGTTTGCTGAGTACAAAGAACTGTCTGTGGAAGTTCACGCTGTATTAAAAAAGTTTGATGAGCTGGATGCATTGATGAGGCAGCTTCCTCACCATCCTGAAAGCATATATGTAAGTAACTGTGAAATGGGCTCAAGGAAAACAGGTATTAGGCAGTTTCTGGCTGTCTTTAGATAGGGCGCAATGTCTTATAACGCTTGCAGTGACTTGGTGGGAGAGAAAGTTTCCCCAAATATGTTATTTCTTATTTGGTCATCAGTGAAGGATACCAAGTTACAATTAAGTTGTAGACTTGGGTATTTTTTGTTTGGCCTTTTTTTGCATGCTACTAGCTTTCAAGTTTGAGTGAGTTACAGTTAATGTACTTTCACTGTTTCTCAAGTACAAGACTTAGAACTAAAATGTCACAACTATATTTGATTGATCAAATGAGAATTTTACTTTTGATAAGTATTTTGTAGAATTTACATGAAGATATGGAGAACACTCAAAGTGTTTAAAAATGTGTGGTCTTTCTCATTAGGAACAGGAAAGGATATCAAAAGTTCTGCAAGAATACAAGAAGAAGAAAAATGTGAGTGTTTTCAGCTTTACATTGTTAATGAATCTAATGAATATCAAAGAGAGTGTAAATAGCCAACATACCGGACACTAGGTGCAATGCCGAATCTGTGGGTATCCTTAACTGCTACAAAGCTTTGTGTATTTTGTCTTTGAAAACTTTGGCAAAGTTAGGAAACAGCCCACTCCACTCATGCCAACAACCTGTTTTGGGAATAATGAGTCCATTAGCCAGATATGAGGAAAAAAACGCCAACAGTTAGGATTTTCATCTTCTGAGACTATGTCTCATCTCACCATTCTGTATTCAGAAGACTGGTTATTTGGGGGATCCAGTTCATGTATATTCACTGACTGACAGAGCCAACAGATAAGTTAACAACAGAAAACATAGTCTTACCTTGAAAAGAAGTTTTGTATTTTCTTTGTGGCATGGAACTTAGACTCAGAGAAAGTAATTTTCAGTGTAATCCAAGAGGTTTCACTTTGTAATTTTTAAATGTGGGCGGTAAATGTGTTCCATTAAAAATATAATACATTACAAATACTTTTTTTTTTTTCCCCCATGGAGTTCAAATTTTTTGTCCATGTTAGTTAAACTTCATTGCTTTTTTGGGGGAGGGATTTATTAGCTATACCACAACACACCTATAAAATCCAAATGATGTAGTAAGATGTCATTTATATTTGCAGTTTTCTGTTTAAAAACTGCTCTGTTTACTAAGTAACAACAGCGCATGAAAGCAGGACCTCTCTTCCAGCCTTTTATGAAGAAAGGGGAAGCAGGAAATAAGAAATTGTGACCAGGGAAAAAGAGTGTGATTGTGCAGAATATTTATATACTGTCCTTAATCAAAAACATAACTGGTAATATACTATTCTTGGAAGAATCTGAAAGTGTAATATATTAATGTAAAGGTTTTTGTATTTTTGGCAGGATCCTGCATTTCTGGAGAAAAAGGAGCGTTGTGAATACCTAAAGAATAAGCTTTCTCACATAAAACAACGAATTCAGGACTATGATAAAGTTATGAATTGGAATGTAGAAACTTAGCTATGCCTTCGCTTTGTGCATACTATTCTATTTTTTAAATTGAGATGCATATTTTAAACTATTTATTTACTCTCGAAACAGTACAACTATGGGGATTACTTAATCACTTTGTCACTTATTCAGATGTACATTACTAGTAGGTTTTATATGCAGATCCAATTTTAAATCAATGTAATGAAGTTGCCAGCCAAGTTTAGAAAACCTGTGCTAACATTCTGCTTTTATTAAACGTACACAGCCTGGCCTCTTAAAGATGCTTACTTTCTTTGAAAATACTGTATTTGCAAACTTGCCAAGCCCACTGGAGAAAGCATTTCTAAATGCCATGTCAAAAGTTTGCACAGAAGTCCCATTAACAATTTCAGATTTCATTTATAGGTGATACCTTAATGATATCAGAAAGAGTGGGCTGTTCTTTCTGGGTGGGGTTTGTTGGTGTGCTTAATCATATTGAGTAATTTTGCCAAATTGAAAATTAGTTTAATAAGGCTTTTTGTATTGTATTTCCAAATGCTCTGCTGTATGTCAGAAATTAGCTGGAATTTCACCCAACAAGAGATGCAAAATAACTTCCTATTTAAGCAACCACAGTAATGGGGGGTGGAGGGTAGGTTTTGTTGGGGTTTTGTTGTTGGGGTAATTAAAAAAAAAATCCCATCTTTAGAGGTGATGCAACGAATTTATACATGGCCTTTAAGGAACAGAGGTACAGGATGAGACTCACGTTATGTTCCATGAGTGTTGCAATAGTCCAGTATGCTCAGCATACCTTTTCTGGGGCATCTTTTACTAAGTCCATGGGTTTAAAGGCAAAACACTTTATTCTTCATCAGCAAGTAACAGGACATTTTGTCTAGGCAGCAGTTGTTTGTGAACTTGGCATTCAGAGAGTAAGCACAGCAAAATTAATTCTCATTCAGAGTGTAAATTATTAATATCCTTTAAAAGGCCAGGTAAAATGTTTTAATAGACATGCTTTCCAGAGCATATCACTGTACATTTTTTATATTTTATCATGGGGATAAGTTTGTATATGCAAGTGTTTTCATAAGCCAGTAAATTTTCTCTTTGTATCCTTTTTCACATCTTTGTTTACTTTTTTACCTACTAAAATTGTTAGAAGCATTAATAGGTTCTTTGTATAGTTTTCTACAACTGCAATTTGTTTGTTCTGAAATATATTTTAATTTGGAAAAAAAAAAACCAGCACTGCAGCCATGTTATTCTATTGCTTATGCAGGCAATTTGTCAGAAAAACATGCCCTGATTAAGGTTATTTCAAATCTTTATTAGAAATCATTTTTTCTTCAAAAGAAAGTTTTCAACTTTTGCCATAATTAAAGGCAAAACATCAGGAAAGCTGTTTCCAGTTTAGAACAGCAATGATAGTACTTTCTCTGTTCTTCAGTACTGGAAATACATTAATATACCTCACTCTGGCAGTTACATCATGTCTGATTTTTGAGCCTTTATCATTCGCGCTGCAATCCTGATGGCTACAAACCCACTTTCATATTTACAAAGTTGACATTCCAATTTTATCAGCCACTTAACTCCAAGAGTTTTAGTGGATGAAGTAAATAATACAAGACGTTATGGGAACATGGAAAGAATTTGAAAACTTGGCACCTTTTCATTTGAAAGCCTTCAGTCTCATCTACCTGGAAGGTGTCTCAATATTTTCATCAGTCTGAAATCAGATGACAGTCAGTGCTATCTGTCTCTCTCTGGTTCAGGTTTGTATTCTTTTCAAAGAAGAGGAAACCTCTCTACCTTATAAAGGAGCCGGGCCAACTGTTTTATACTTACTGTGCTGTATACTTGTTAAACTTTTCTTTGTTAAGAGGGGTCCTTGTCCAAATCCATGCAATCTAAATGGCCTCTCACTGTATACCCAGGTTTCTTATTTTTTCTCAGTGGGAGTTCTGGGCATGGCATCAGTACCAGGAGAAGAAGATTAATCCAAGTTTAAGGATCAACTGATGTTTATATAGTGCTAAAAAGAAGCTGACTGATGTTTTCTTTGGAAGATTCACAGTCTGCACCCTTAATAGGTCTTCCTCCTGTAGGACACTGAGGCCCAGCTCCAGGCTGCCTTTGACAGTGGTCTGAGTTTCAGTCTGTGAAAAACTGACTCCCAACCCCTCAGAGAATGCCTGCATAGCCTCTGTAGAACTACCCTTCTTCCCCTTCCCTAGAAAGTTTCCAGCAAAGGGGTTGGGAAAAGGGGACACCATGCCTGTGACTGGAAGGAGGAAGTAAACCAAGTGGAGACAGCTGTGTGTGGATCCACCTCAGTTCCCAGCAAGGTGCCACAGCTGTGGCTAAATGGATTTTCCAAAAGCTGGGGAGAGAAGATAGGTAGGAATATGGAATACTACCTTCTGCCAGCCTTTTGGATTTTAAACAGGATTAGTGCAATGCATGGCAGTGGGGTGTGCTGGGCGTTGAGCCGCAGGAGACGGCATTTACCTTCGCAACTTAGGAAGTCCAGTAGGACAACGTGTTGCAACCATTACAGTAAATTACTTGCTCAGTCCTGGATCCATTACGGACCGCAGCGCTGCTCAGCAGGCACTTCTGGTGCATACAACTGGTGAGCTGGTCTTGCTCTAACCTACCAATAAAGAACTGAAAGGAGACTTGTCAACAGTGCTCTGAACAAGCCAAAGAAAAAATGCTAGTCTAAGAAACATTTTTCTCTCTCAGATAAAGTGAGATGAATGAAGTAAAAATTAACGGCTGGGAGCTGAAGCCAGTCAAATGCAGGACAGAAATCAGGAGGAAACTGAGTGAGAATTAGTTACAATCGGAACTATCAGGGAAAAGGGGTCTCTTGATATCCTTATAGAATAGAAGGTATACTTCAGGTAAAACCACCTCGGTCTCTCTATGCAGTCTTTCTAGTTCAGCTCTCATTCTGCGTTGTTGTGTGTACGTGTAAAGAGTCTGCTGTGTGGTCTTACTTGTGTGACTGGGTTTTTGCAGAAGGTAGTCAACATCTATTTCAATCTTAAAAAGTAATATTGCCCTACATCAATGGGCACACCGCGTCCACTTTCAATTATAGCCTTTCCTCAGACACTCAGTGTATACAACAAGAACTTTTATCCTTCAGTCTTCCTCTTAGAAAATGCCCGCCTGGCTCCACAGATCTACGAAGGGAAATGTCCAAGAGACTTACAGTTTCCAGGAATATAATAGTTTTCAAACTGGACTTGAATAAATCAATAAAAGGGCTTTTTTTTTTTTGTCTTGATAAACAGCTGGATATCTGTGATCAAGATAACTGTGGAAACACCTGCATACTCTTTACTAATCTGCACATTTTTGCAGGACAGGTACAGCAGGACCTAACAAATGTAACCAAAAGTTTGTATTGCATAGTAGGGTGGACTAGCTTTTATGACAGTGTATCAACTAAAAATACTTGTAGCAATGAAAATCTAATAGATTGGAAATTGTAGAAGAAGCTATCCGGTATTTAGTTCATTAATATCAAAATTCTGGTGGGATTTGAAGCATTTGGACAATAATAATGTACAAAATGATTGTATATCCTGCATTCCTGTCTAGCATTGAAATCCTTGGCCTTGACAATAAAAAATATCCCTGTTCTGAAAGAGTTCTCATTTCTTTCTTCTATTAAAGTTGTCAGCTTGCAGACGTTTTTCCATTTCTATGTTTTATAAATTGGACTTTGTCATTTTTTTAAGAAAGGATGGCACATGATCTACTGGGAGTTCATCAAACTACAGCTTTATATTCAGTTCCTAGAAGCAAATCTTGACCTCTTAAACTAAAGAAGTCCTCTTTTTCTGTCTTCAGTAGTTTTCATTACTTTCCTTCAAAATATCTTGGATTTTTCCCAGGTATGGTGTAATTAAAACCTAATTCATTTCTCTTCTTGTCCTGGTTCAAGGTAAGAGAGAACTAATTTTCTTTTCAGCAGTTTTACTTTTCAGTTAAGTCTCTTCTAACTGACTGAAATTAATGGTGTATTTTTCAGACAGTGTCTGCTAGCAGAGCAGTAAGGCCTGATGTTTGCAGTGAATACCAAGGAATGGTATGCAGAGAGGATCTTCCTTATACTTATTGCTGTAACGACCAAGGTCACTTTGTTATGTGCCCCGTTGGAAGGTCAGAAACATAAAAGCGTAGAGGGGTCCCACCTGCAGGGAAGAGCGGACAGGACAGGTGACCCAAAACAGGGTATTCCATCCCATCTGTATTGTGATCAGTATAAAAGCTGAGGGATCAAAAGGGTCAGCCTCTTTCTTAAATGGCCAATGTCCAAGGAGGACTCTTGTCTGTTCATCTGCCTTTGATCCCGATCTATGTGTTCCTGACTCCAGATCCAGAAACCAGTTCCCACCCATTGCTGTCTGGGACTTCCCCTATGCCTGCCGGTGATGTCATCCTGGGAGTTCGATACTGGTTTTGTGTATATTGTATGCATTTCATTATTTTCTTATTAATGTTATTATCTTTTCATATTATTATTTTAATTTTAGTATTTCATTAGTTTAGTTTCTTTTCAACCCATAAGTCTCTCTCCCATTAAAGAGAGCATCTGTTGACCGTTTAGTGGCCAGCCTAGCCCAAACCACACCACCTCTCTTCCCCCTATATGTAAAATTTGCTCCTGATAAATGCAACAGGCTGAAGGATACAGAAGCAGTAAGTTTTTTCCCCACTCCTGTTTAAGGACATGTTACTGCTGTTTAAATGTTTTCTTCCTCATTTATTGTCTTACTGGGATGCAGAGTGACGCCCCTTAGAAACGGATGCTCAGCAACTTTCCTGTAATTCAAGAGGTCAAACCCAGTCTTGGCACCCTTCCACTGTACCCAGTAAAGTTATAATTACTCTGCAGAGAAACTGGCTGAAACTACCTCTAGCTTTATTGAGCGGAATTTCCCTCCCTGTGATGCTTATGAAATGGAAGCTCTTGGTGACATGAGATGGATCAGTGTTGCTTAGAGTTATTTTAGGTAGAAACAAAACATAATCACGTACCATCAAAATACCTGAAACTAACTTGTTACCTCTTTTGTATTTCCATGAAAATATCTCAAACTTTCTGCACGGGAAAGAATACACTTGTGCCTACCTGCACCTTCTTTTTCCTTGCATTGTGGGAAAGCAAACATTTGCAGGCTTTTAAAACTATATGTAATTTTCACTCTAGTAAAACAAATAATTTGAGACTTTTGCACAGTTCTAGAACATGCACTTGTAATCCTGTTTAAATGTAGATAAAGACCTTGTGGAATTACCAGAACATGCAAAATGGCTATGATGTATTCTTTCATCCTGAAAGATTGCTTCTTCCTTACTATTCCTAAAATATGGGAACTCTGCAGATGTCACTGGGTTTTTCCCTCTCTACCTATAATTGCATAGTTACAGCAATTTTCATTTTCTGCCACTGTGTGTAGTATTTTGTTCTGGAGATACATAAAATTTATATATACGCGTGTGTCAATTATATGCAAATATTTTTTTTTTCTTTTTCACAGCAGATTTCAGACCTGGGTAGTCTTGAATGTTTTATAGTTCTGATCCTGTTTTTCTATTAGAAACTTTGTTTTGCTAACAAATCTGTCCCTCTGTTCCCTTGTACTCTTGTGTTTCCCTCCTGCCTCATTCTTACAAAGGCAAATCCATCCCATGGCAACATTTGTAACCATGTTGTCTTCTCAAGCACTCTGATGTTAATCCATACAACTGAAAATACTTTTCTTGTATTTAAACAAATCATCCTCTAGGTTTAACAACATGAACTAGTTGCTTTTGTAAACTCCTGAACGTAGGGACCATGTCGTGCTTCATTCAGCATCAACTGGTTTAATATTACTGCAGAATCATTTGTCAATTTCTGGGCATACCGAAGTAAGGGTAATAGAAGAAAGTTACTGTTACATAGTTAAATGTAGTTTTATAATCTTTACTACAGTAATTGTGAAAGGTTATTAGTTAGCATCTGTAAATATAACAGTGCCTTTTCATTCTGAGAAGTACAACCTGCTTCCTGCCTGCATATGAAGATAATCACTATTACGAGTGCTTCAGATTTCTTCTTCGGAGACACCAATAAAAGCCCCCCCGGGACCTGTGTACCAGCCAAAACCCTAGAATGTCTACTGCGTATTAAAACTGTGACCAGTCTTCTTCTTGATGCTTTCTTTTAGCATCTAGTCAGTTTTGTGTATGCAAACTAAATAGCCTGTTGCCCTATTTTGAAAAGCAAGTGAAAAGCTGTAGTTTCAGGAAGTTTTCATCTCTAAGCAAACCCTAAATTACATCTTCTAGTCTAGACTTGTGCTGTTTTATAGACCAAAAATAAACTTTTTCAAAGCAGCATTGGCATGTATGGTTAGAACTCATCCAGCACAGACACTGCTCTATTACATTAATTGATATTTCCAAATCTCTCTGCTGTAATCTGAGGTGCTGGATAAGAACTAGAGTCCTTCTTATATCTTTCTGGCCACCTTTAGACGTAAATTGTATGCTTGCAAAGGAGACAAACAGTAACTTTAAGGATACCTGAAAAATGGAACGTACACAACATTTAGCGAAAAACTACATTTCCTTTGGTCAGAGCAATTAGCACACTCACTCAACGGAATACGAAGCACCCCACAGCACTTTTTAAATGCAATTGCCATTTAACTGCTCACAGCTTTGTAATGATAGTTTATTAAAAGAAATCCCCAAAGAAAGCTATTGTAGCCAAAGAAGAACCCGGCCAGAAAGGGGAGATTCCGAATATGGCGAGATTATTCTGCGTGTTTGCAAAAACTTGTATTACTCCACCACACAGTTTGCTCCCGTGAGCACGTTAAAATCACAGAAAATATACCCTAAACCTTGCAGCAGTGAATGAACGCCAAGTCCTCGGTTTCAGAGCAGAGTTAAAGCAGTGCTTTTGCTACCGGGCTATTATTAGCAGCTATTTTCATTAAGTCACTGATGGGTGTAATGATGCATTAAAATTCAGTGCTACGGTACGTGTAAAAAAACCGGGTCTTTCTCCACAACCCAGGCTCCTGGATTCTTCTGTTAATTACCGAAATTACTGCAGTTAATTAAGGAAATGCCACATAACCCCAGACCGCGCCTTGACGCCGTGTAGCGGGTCCCAGAGAGAGGAGCCAGGGCCGGGCCGACCTGACAGAGCTCACCGCGGGCTCCCTGCCCACGCTACCCACGGCGACGCCACCGTCCTCTTTTTTATAACTTAATCGGCGCATTTTTTATGTCGCTGGGACAAACACCCAGTATTTACCTGCAGCGGCAGCGTTATTTGCCTCAGTTTGAGGTGCCGAGGAGCAGCCGCTTGAAAGGCCGGGCCGGACAACCGCGCTGCCGCCCGGCCCAGTCTTCAGCGGGGCACGGACCGGCGGCGGGGGGGAGACGGGGGGAGCGGCGGGTGGCTGCGGCCTCGGAGCAAAGTTTTGAGGGAAATCAAGCCCGGTGTTAGCGGTGACCGCCACCCGGTCCCGCCTGGCTCCCTCCTGCCTCCCCGGAACGATCGCTCGGCGGCGCGGGCGGCAGCCGGGCGGGTTGGAGGCGCAGCCAGGCGGATGCGGCCCGGCGCCGGCTCTTCCGGGTCGGGGCGGTGGGTGCGGGGACAGGCGCGGGTCCCCTTCCCCTCAGCCATCCGCATCGCCGGCGGCCCGCCTGGGGCCGGCCCCTCCTCACAGCCCCTTCAGCCGCCGTAGCGGGGCGGCAATCGGGCCTCCGGGGCCGGCGGCCTTCGGTCTAGTCAGGAGCGGGGCCGCCCTCGGCGGAGAGAAGCCGTGGCCATGGATGAGGAACCCGAACGGACCAAGCGCTGGGAAGGGGGCTACGAGAGAACATGGTAGGCTTCCTCCTCCCTCCTCGCCTTCTTCGTGGCGACAGACGAGAAAAGCCCCTCTTCTGCTCAGTAACTGTCTCTTTTGCGCAGGGAGATCCTCAAAGAAGACGAATCCGGATCGCTGAAAGCGACCATCGAGGACATTCTTTTCAAGGCAAAGAGGAAAAGGTATCATGTGTTGCCACGAGCCCCGTAATAACGCTGGTCTGGTCAGTTTTAAGGACTTAAATCATTCAGAAGCTGGGTCCTCGAGGCCGAGTAAGCGTATCGGCATGCTTGCAATATATTTTTATGTCCTTCCCTTTTTAGAGCTCCAGATGCATGCCTCTTGCCTGCTACTTACCGATTCTTCCAGAAAAAAAATAATAAAATTTATTTTTGTCTTTAATCTTATGACTGGTTATATACAGGCTTGGTACCCCCGATATACGCTAGCTAGGGAGGTGAGCTCTCAATCAGATAAAACGCAGTGCAAAGCCTTGCAATTGCAATTTGCACTGCTTAGAGAAAATACCTCAGCTTTTTTTTTTTTTTTTTTTTTTTTAAATACACAAATCATGGTTCCAGCTGGGTTTTGGTATCATGGCACCAGATCTGTGTTTCAAATCGTCAGAAAAAAATTGCTAGATAAAATCTAGATTTGTTCTGTTTCACGTTATGTTAAAGTATTCAAATTTGGATAAAATGTTAAAGTTCCATTAAACCTGCTAGTAAGACATAGTTTTTCTTTGTGTGGTTTTTGACATGTGTGAAGTCTGTTTGTAACTGAATTTTCTTTTTTTCAGTGTAAATAAATGTCTGTGGTTTGTTACTGCTTCATATTTGACAGAAGTCTAGTATTGGATTTGTTCCGGACTTTTGTTTTAGGAACGATTCATTCATTTGCACCTTACTTAAATCCTTTTGTGTTTTATTAGACTCTATGAACGCTATGGACAAGTTCGACTTGGAATGGTACGTTAATGTCTTAACCCTTGACTGTCCAAAACCACTTGGACAGAGGTGGTATGCCTCCACTGAAATACACTTTTGCTGACTTAATGTGCTTGAGACCAAAGCTTGCATTTTCCACCAACCTTTTTTTTGTAAAAAAAAAAATAATTCCTTGTTCATTGGCAGTGTGGGTGGGAAACATATGTATTCAGAAGTGAAGGCTGGCATGTTTGCTGTATCAGGGTGTGTTTTGCCACAGCAGTCACATCACATGCACTTGAACTGTCAGTTCTTCTTCGTGTGAAAAATGGGCATAATTTAAATCAGTTGTAAGTAACAATATTACTTCACACAACGCTCAGCTCTTCAGATGAAGAGATGAAGGTGCAAACTCGGCATATTTTGTAGTTCATCATGAGAGGGAAAGAACAGTGTGCATTTTTCAAGACAGTATTTATTTTCATTTTGAAGGAAAAGTGGGAAAAAATGCATTACTTTTTTGGTTGTTGTTTATTGCACAGCTCAGTACACTGAATTTTCCATGTTTGAGGGAGGATGTACGTGCTCTTTTAAGTAAATAGAATAATGAACAATTTGTTTAAATATCTGTTGTCTGATTATCACTTCTGATGAAAATGCAGATGCGTCACCTTTACGTGGTTGTTGATGGATCAAGAACTATGGAGGACCAAGATTTAAAGCCAAACAGACTTACTTGCACTTTGAAGGTATTTCTGTAGTCAAAAGCTTTCTCTTATTAGTCCACTCTTTCATTGTAAAGCAGTTCAATTTTGGATTTAAAAGAATGGCAGTCTCCTGTGACTAGACTACCTGCATAGCCTCATCACTCCTCTCATCCCTACATTTTTTCCCTTGTTTCTGTTGCTAGTCTGTGATTTTCCTCGTTTTTTAACAGTAAAACCTGTGTGACATTGATTTGCCTTGCAGGACTACTTCTGTACAGTAAAAACACTTTGTAGGGACATATTATGGAAAGACACATTACAAAAAGTTTGGGGAAATTAAGCTGAAGTGTTGCCTGTAATAAGCGATAAAAGAAGAATAAACGTGCTTTCATTACACATCTAGGATTTTTTTTTCTTATAGTTGTGCTCTGATGAATTCTGATTTGAATGGATGCTAGGTAGGAGTTGAACTGGAATCCTGCTTCAGACCGTGGAGCACTTGAACTGTACATCTTGTGCTGTATGGTCTTCTCTAACAACACTAAGCATTGAAATTGTGGGTTTTGGTGATTTTGTACGGATTAGTGTTTTTTGGTGTATCATAAACCTCCGTTTGAACCAACAGTAGTCTAGAACTTATAACATATAAAGTGAATAAAATAAGGGGTGGGTAGTTTCTGAAAGTTAGATTGCGTTGGTAACGTGGGAGGAAGGAAAAGGGTGGAAGGGCTAGGGTGAAAGGAGAATGGAAAGGAGGGGCTCATTCCCCCCTTTTTATTTTCGTGGTTTTTTTTTTTCCCCCCAGTGATACTGGATGTTTTGCAAGTAGCACCTGCTTAAGGCATGTGGAATAAAACCATATTTAGTTTTTAACGGTCTTAACTTTTCTTTGTAGTTATTGGAATATTTTGTTGAAGAGTACTTTGACCAAAATCCTATTAGTCAGGTATGTACAACCATGCAAGAAACAAGTAACTGAAAACTATTTTAAAAGTTAGTTTTAGTTTTAACACTATGTAGTGAACTGTTCTGAATTTGTGTTTCTTCCCATCCCTTCCTTACCAGTCTGGTGAAATTCTTGTTTCTGCCTGAAGTAATGAAAGTAAGAAGCCAACTGTTCCCTTTTTCCTAAACATAAATTCTAACACAGAAGACCTGATTATATTTTTTTCAAGCATTTAGAATTTTAGAAAATTTCTTTTTGTAATTTGTGGCAAAAGTACTGGAAATACAGGAATGTATGTTAAGGGATACATAGTGTTGTGCTGCTGTTGTTACACTTAAAAGAAAACTTGTTAAGTAATTCTGATCCGTAGAGAAGTAGTAAGCAAAATATAGCAAAAATGTAAATTAACTTATTTTTAAACTTTCTAAGAAAAGTCTTGCCTTTTTTTTTTCCTTCTCCAGATTGGCTTAATTGTAACCAAGAGTAAAAGAGCTGAAAAAATGACAGAACTTTCAGGTAGGGAGGTAGTTGTATGTTTGGTTTTTAATTGTTTTTTAAATTTTAAACATTTTAAAATGCTTTAATCTCTTGCATTGATGTTAAGGTCTACCTGGATGACACTGATGAAAGTGAAGTAGCCTTAACGTAATACTTTTAATTTTAAAGAGAAGTTATTGCAAGTTGTCTGAAGCCGGGGTCTTTATTTTCCTCCATTTTGATCTAGAATTGTCATCACATGCTTGTCCGTGATCAAGTCTTACCCATACTGCAACTAAAATATGCCTTGGTTTCCCTATAGTTAATTTCTCGCTCTGTTAATTTTGTATTTTATGACATCTGTGTGTTCTGTAATACCTGACTGGATGTTAAGAAGCGAGGTTTCTTTGGTTCCTGCCTTCCGTCACTAGTGATCCGTGTAGCTTCAGAGATAAAGTCTTATTGTTGTATTGTTTTCTACATTCTGATGAAGAGTTTAAATATTGCTATTTTTTTAACTTGTTATTTCAGGTGAGTTGTTTTCTTTTTTCCACTTACAGGTAACTCGAAAAAGCACATAGCTGCTCTGAAGAAAGCAGTGGATATGAACTGCAGTGGAGAGCCATCTCTATATAATTCGCTAAATTTGGCCATGCAGACTTTAAAGTTAGTATATACGTGGAGGTTTTTTTTCCTATGTTTTTCATAATCAGTGTAATGCTGATTGTGAATTTTTGGAGGGACAGAGACAGTATTTTTTACGAGTAACATCTTGCAGTGTGCTGATGTGAGTCTTTAAAAGGCAGCTTTGTGTCCTCTTACAGTACATACTGTTAAGAAGTTAAATATGCTAGTAGTGCAGAAATTAATTTTCTAGCACGAGATGCTTCTATTTGGAGGTGTGCTGCTTATAAAAAGCAACAATATTTTAAAACAAAGTGGGTGATTTTATGATGTATATGAAAGTGGTGATGAAAGACCCTGCAATTATTTCTTACTAGAGGACTGACATATGAGAGAGAGCAGAGCTAGGGATTAATAATGGTAAGAGAGCAGGAAAAGAAACAGCATTGAATCACAGTAATCTGGTGGAGTTTTGGCACACTTCAGAAAGGTAAATTTTCAGGTAGGATAGATTTTTAAAAGTTTAAAAAGCTTTTTTTGCTCTGTGAGGTATTGAGATAGGGTGAACATTTGTCGAAGACTGTTTTAACAAATAATTACAGCTAGAAACACTGATGGAGCAAAACCAGTGTCATAAAAAATATATTTGAATGATTAGTTGGAAGAGAGTTTTCTATTAAGAACTAAAAGACAGTAGTTAAAAGTAATGGATTTACATCTGTAAACTGATTAGAGATTTTTATTTGAAGAAGTCAGGAAGATTTACTACACTGTTGCTAGTTTGAAGGTGAATTTTACTGGTGAGAGTATGAATAAGGTACAGGGATAACTTGGGATAACTTAAGCATTAGAGCAAACAATCAGATAACAACTACACAACCAAATATTGTTATTTTAGACGCTGGAAAGGTTTGGCTTTTGGAACGTGAAATTCTGGTGCTCAGAGAAGGGTCTTACCACAGTCTTGTAATTTGTAGACTTCATGTCATGTTGTCTTCTGACTTAAGTATGTTAAAGTCCCTGGAAACATTAGCATACAAGTACCTTAGTGCACAGAAGTAAATTAACTATATACTTTCTTTAGGCACATGCCAGGACATACAAGCAGAGAGGTTTTGGTAGTCTTCAGCAGTCTGACAACATGTGATCCAGCCAACATCTATGATCTAATTAAGGTACAGAAGTGAAGTTTGACTGCTACATTTAACAACCAAGCTATTAGACTAAAAGCAGACAGTTGCAGTGTCATTGCCCATTAATTTTCATTTAAAACTTTGAACCTTTTCACTGTTTCCTGAATTTGAGTATGCTTTCTTTTTCCATTTGAAGTGTTTAAAAGCAGTTAAGATCAGAGTGTCAATCATCGGCCTAAGTGCTGAAGTTCGAGTTTGTACAATACTTGCCCGAGAAACTGGTGGTATGTATCTGAAATTCAGTAGTTATATTACTAATACAAGTTTAAAATCAAAACTTAGTAACCAATTTTAGGATATTTAAGGATGAATATTCTGTTGTGCTGGCAGAAAATTTACAAGTTTCCCAAATCTACAACATATTTAGTGAAATATTTAGTATTTAGTGAAATTATTATCCATTGGTAGCTGCATCTCTAGAGTGAAGAAATACACACACACACACACACACACACACACACATATGTAAAACCTAGTATTCCACATGTAAAGCTGTGGGATGTGGAACTTAATTAAAGTAACATGTTAATATCAATTACTACAGTGGTTACTCTTACAATATCATTACAACAGTGTCATGTTGGAGAAAAAGCTATAGGGCTTCATATTTAATAAAACATTGTGGTGTTATTAATTTTAATACTTATCATTTTCAGTAGCATTAACAGGACTGGGTTTTGGAAACAGGGTTGGCTAAATTATTTTTTTCTTAATTTTTTTTCTGTCATTTGGAGAATATGTTTGTAGTCTTATCTGAGAGCAAGGTGTTTATTTCTTTGTGACAGGAACATACCACGTTATTTTAGATGAAAGTCATTATAAGGAACTGCTGATGCATCATGTTAGTCCTCCACCTGCCAGTTCAAGTTCTGAGTGCTCTCTTATTCGAATGGGTAAGATATGGTTTTGTTGAAATCCTAGCACAAGATTTATGAATCTTGTCTTTTTCTTTCTTCACATGTTCTGTGTTAAAGCCATAAAAATAGTTAGAAGCCTAATAATGACATTGCACAGTAGTTTTTTTATTTTAACTTTTATTATGCTAAATAGATACCAATTTTCTTGATGTTGTTCCTGCAAAGTAGTCAGCTTTTAATCAAAGTTAAGAGTTTAAACAAATAAGGCAATAAAATTGAATGATATTGCTTGTACAGTAATTAGTAATTGGTATAAATGTAATGCTTAGAAATGAAGGATGAAAAACTATTTTGTTTCTTCCTCTGTTTTTTTCCCTGCAAAAGGCAACTGTTATAAGCTGTAAGAGCCATCTGTTTGGCCATGTAGTACATGTTTGTTAGGAGCACTGTTGTGGTGTTCTTTCAACAAATGGATTAGGTACCTTTTCTCTCGTGATGTATTTCTCAATAAATTTAAGCCTGAAGTTAAACTAGAGTAGGCACTCTAATGCCATGAATTATAGCATTGACTTCTCACTTTCATCCACCTGTTTTCACAGATAACAATGTATGTATTTTTTGTGTAGATTTAAATACTGAAGAAATGTACTTGTTATAGGTAAAGCCTGAACAGCAGTTGAAAAAATTAACTGCCCACTTGACATGAGCTGTAAAAAATAAGTGGTAGAAAGAATGGTATCTGTTACAGCCTCCATAAAGTGCTATAGTCTCATCTGTCATATACTGCACTTGGAATGTGAATAAACGCTTGGTTTCTCCATAAAAAACATTTTCCCCTTATTTAGAAACCATTGTTCAGATGAACATCATTTTGGTTTTAGCTGTCCTTCAAAAATGTGGTTCCAGTGAGCTTCAGTTAATATGAAGTCTATAAAAAGATTTTTTTTCAGTTGGGGGAAATATGGTGAGGGATTTGTTGGATGTAGATAGAGACCTTTAGGAATAATTTAATACCTAGTTAGAGTGTATTACTTCTGCTGTAATAACAAACAAACAAAAGAGATAGGCCTTAATGTTTAGAATAATCTTTGGAACTTCTCCATTGAAGTCAGAAACTGAAAGATAACTTGCACGTTTAAAGTTGCTAATATGGGATGTTTTTCTCTTCAGGTTTTCCTCAGCATACTATTGCTTCTCTATCTGATCAAGATGCAAAGCCGTCCTTTAGCATGGCGTAAGTAGAGTTGATTAGAATTCAATGAGCTGATCGTAATTCAGTAATAATTAGTCGTATTTAGAAAATCTGCTTGTCAGTGACAATATTGCAAAATTACATGAAAAAATGTAAGTATTGTCCTGTGACTTGTCAGTAGAAATTTTGTTTCCGTTTGCACATCCAGTATGTGGCTGTAGTTACCTCTGTTAAATATGCATTTTAAAATTTACATTTTAAATTGTTTGAAGGTAGTAAATGGCTTTTAGTTGTGTTGTGCAGTGATTAGAACATGAGGGTGCTACAAGGTGTTAAAGTAATTGCTACCAATTTTACTTGCCTTTCTTGATTCAAGTATTTTTATCACTATAAAGATAATGATGAGGATGAAGGGTATTATCTGGAATAAAGTATTTTTTTATCTATTTACTAATGTGACTTTAAAGAGAAGTTTAAAATAGAGGCCTCATTTCCTTAGTGTAACAGTGCTCTTTTCAATGAGAGGAATCACAGTTTTCAGGGATGATAGGGGAGTCGGAATTCTGAGAAGGAAACAGCGTCTACTGTTTGAAAGAATAAGTACCAACATGTATCTTAAAGTCAATACAGAATATTCATGTGTTTGTAAGTAGAAATACTAATGTTGTTATCATTCATAACTTTATTTTTAAGAGATATATTGGCTCCTTTATGTGGGAAAATTTGGTCTTTGTTCTGTTTCTGTGGGAAAATGTGGTTACTGGTATCTCAATTGATTGCTATCTGACACTTCCCTATGCATGGAATCGTTGCATGGAAGCAACATGCATGGAAGTTATCTTTTATGTGTTAAATTGTCTTCCTCTGCTCCAGGCAATTGGAAAACAACACTGATCCGGGTCTTACTCTGGGTGGATATTTCTGTCCCCAGTGCAGAGCCAAATACTGTGAACTTCCTGTGGAATGCAAAATCTGTGGTGAGTAGCAAGAAAAGGTGCACATAAACAAAATGCAACCATAAAAAAACTTGCTATCTTTACAACTATGCCTTATAAGTGTACTTCTAAAGACTGAGTTAAACCTTTAAATTAGAAATTTGGGCAATTTGCTTGCTCCTTAGTTTATATTCAGATTTCATTCTGGAAAGGATTGCAGGTTTGGATTATAGAAGCTAATGAACAAATAATTTTATGGCTTTTAATTCTTAAAAGCTCTAAACTGCTGAGTAATTGAAAAAATATTTTTTTTCTTTTTGCTTTGTTTAGTACAGAAAAAATTTTCAGAAAGTCCTCTTTTGTAATAATTTTGATGTCTCTTTATTTGCAGGTCTTACATTGGTGTCTGCCCCTCACCTGGCTCGGTCTTACCATCACTTGTTTCCTTTGGATGCCTTTCAGGAAGTACCCCTGGAAGAATATCAGGGGGAACGGTATGCAGATCATATTTGTGATAATGTGTGCACTCGTGGACCCTGTAATTTTTTTTTTGTCATGAAAGTAAGAATAGCTGGCAGCAGATTCTTTGCTGCTGGAGACACTGTTGAAAGTTTGGGTGTTTGGGGGCATCTCTGGCAATAAGAAATATTGTAGTTCCCATTTATGGCTATCCATTGTGTTCAGTTGAATAGCTGAAGTAATTGCCATAAATTGTTACTGTGTATGAGTTATTTTTTACCATTTTACACAATCTTGACATTTTTTCAGTAAAATACACAATTTTGCTTTTAGGTGTTGTCAAGGCTGCCAGGGAGAAATGAAAGATCAAAATGTAAGTATGTTGAACCGCACCGGAATTTGCATTGAGGGGTGTCAGAAGCAGAGATGATCCTTTAGTGTAAGTCTTCTGAAAACCAGAAAAATATTTATGGAAGTTCATCTCATGGTTAGCTAGAATTCTCTTACAGAGTCACACCTTTTAGGCTGCAAAGTCTATGAAAGTGTGGGAAGGGATTTCCTGGAGGGTTGCACACATAAGCCTCCACTCGTAGCCATGTGGGAACATCCACAGTGACTCCAGCTCGTTCCCTTTGGACATACTTGCTGTTAGAAACTTTAATTCAGTTGGGTTTCTGTGATGTGAGCAATATATTTAGTCTGTTTAGACTGTCTTGATGACACAACTGTGCTAGGATGGTGGTAGTTTTTTTTCTAATTTGACTTGGTTTTCTGTCTTTTCCACACAGGTTTACGTATGTAAAGTGTGTCAGAATGCATTTTGCGTGGAATGCGATTTGTTTGTTCATGATTCTCTGCACTGCTGTCCTGGCTGTATTCACAAGCACCCTGCGCCCGTATCTGTATGATGTCATCTCTTTTTAGAGATTTTTATAACTATGTCATTCTTGCATAGATCTATTTTGTTTATTCAGCCATAACTTTCACTGGGACAGCTCAAAGCAAGAAGGACTTTAGATGATTACAGAAGGATGAACACAGACTTGGGAGCAAATTTTAATTTTTAGCTAATGTATTAATGATTTTTTTTATTTTTAATATATTCTGCAGTTATCTGTATC